>PVJO010006923.1:0-85386 GCA_004026905.1 Hystrix cristata | reverse complement strand
TGTTGACAGGAAGCCTTTAATGAAATATGAAAAAGATGAATTATCAAACAATGACAATATACAGTTGTGAATATTATTTTAAATTTATTTCAGAAATCCTTAATATGTGTGAGACACTATTTTAAATTCTTGGAAAATAGCAACTCATTCACATCATAATATCCTTAAGAAATTGTTATTATCTCCTTGAACAATGGAAAAACTGAGAAAAAGGAATAATTTATCTAAGGTCATCTTGCTACTAAGAGCTAGTTTTCTTTGTTTAGCTGTTTTGCTTTATTAAAAAAATAGTCTTTCTTTAAAAAGAGAAGTTTTAGGTTCACAGCAAAATTATGAAGGGATAATTTCTCATATTACCCTTTGTCCCCATATATACATAACGTAGCCCATTATAAATATCTCCCACCAGACTGGCACATTTGTGACACTGAATGGACCTACAATGACACATTATTACTACCTAGAATCTACAGTTTTCTATGGGGTTATTCTTAGTGTGGTACAGTCTATGTATCTGGACAAATTCATAGTGACACATATTCAGTGTTTTAATATCATAGGGTACAGTACTTTCACTGCCCTAAAAATCCTTTGTGTTTTTTTTTAATCTCACCATCCCATCTAGTCTTTGGCAACCACTCATCTTTTTACTGTCTTCATAGTTGGCCTTTTCCAGAGTGTCATATAGTTGAGATCATATAGTATGTAAAGTTTTCATATTGGTTTTTTTCACTTACTAATACTGAGATCACATTAAGTCAATCAAGTTGGGAAGTACTGATATACTAGTAATATTTTGTCTTCTTATATATGAACAAGGGATATGTCCATTTATTTAGTTCTTTGATTTATCATCTTGTTACATTTATACATAACTACTGTATTTCTTTTGGGTGCTTCTATAAATGGTACTGTTCTTTCAATTTCAAATTCTACTTGTTCATTGTTAGAATATAGGAAAGCAGTTGACTTTTGTATGTTAACTTTGTATCCTGCAATCTTTTGGCAATCACTTACTAGTTTCAGGAGTTTTTTGTTGATTCTTTACGTAGGCAGATTGTCATTGGCAAGCAAATATAGTTTTATTTCTTTTCTCTAAGCTGCATAACTTTCATTTTCTTTTCATGTATTACTGTATTAGTTAGGGCTTTCAGTATAATGATGAAAAATGCAGTGGTGAGAGAGGATGCTTTTGGTTTATTCCTGATCTTAGTAGCAAAGTTTCGATGTTTCACTGTCTAATACAAAGTTGTCTATAGACTTTTGTAGATAGTGTTTATCGATAGCTTGAGGGAGTTCCCAACCACTCTAGGTTACTGATAATTTTTATCAGAAACAGATGTTGAATTTTGTCAACTGCTTTTTCTCCATCAATTGATATACTCATGATTTTTCTTCTTTAGCTGGGTGAGGTGATGGACTACATAGATGTTGACTCAACTTGTACATCTGGGGTAAATTCCACTCAGTCATGGTGTATAATTCATGTAATATCTTATTAGATTGGATTTAATACTACTTTGTTCAAGTATTTTATTAAAATTTATCCAAAATTACACAAACTTACAGGTCATTACACAAGCTTACAGACCACAATACATTGTACCTTTTGCTTATGACAATGAGCATCTAAGTTTTGGTCTGTAGTTTTCATTTATTTTAATGTCTTTATCTGGTTTTGGTATTGTGGTACTGATGGCCTTACAGAATTAGTTAGGACTTATTTATTCCTTTACTTGTATTTTGAATAAAAAATTCTAGAGAGTTGGGATAATAACTTCCATAAATGTGGTAGAATTCACCAGTGAATTAATCTGGACCTGGTGATTTCTGTTTTGAAAGGCTACTAATTATCGATCCAATAATGATTATTTAATAGGTATACACCTATTCAAATTGTCTATTTCTTCTTGTGTGAGTTTCAGCAGATTGTGTCTTTCAAGGAATTGGTGTATTTCATCTAGATTATTAAATTTGTGGGCAGAGAGCTACTCATAACATTCCTCAATTACTCTTATAATGTCCGTGAGATCTGTGGTGGTATACCCATTTTCACTTCTCGTATTAGTAGTTTATGTTCTCTCCCTTTCCCTTAACCAGACTAGAAGATTATCAACTTTATTGATCTTTTCAAGGAACTGTCTTTGAGTGTCAGTTATTTTCTGTGTGGATTTTCTGTTTCAATTTTATCGATTTTTCTTCTAATTTTATTACTTGTCTTGTTCTTACTTTGGATTTAATTTGTTCTTTTCTAGTTTCTTAAGGTGAAAAATTTGATGATTGGTTTTAAATGTGTCTTCTTTTTTAATATATCTACTCAATGCCAATATAACTTTTTCTAATATATCTATTCAGTCTCTGTCTGAACACTGATTTTGCTGCATTGCATAAATTTTGATAAATTGTTATCATTTTTATTTACTTCAAAATATTTTAAAGTTTCACTTGAGATTTCTTTTCACACTATGCTATTGAATCTCTGTGTGCTTTGGAATTTACTTGTTATCTTTCTGTAGATGATTTGAAGTTTAATTTCTCATTGTCCAAGAACAAACATTGTATGATTTCTACTATCTTAAATTTGTTAAGGTATGTTTTATATTCCAGAATGTAGACTATATTGATGAATATTCCTATTATGAGTATTCTGTGATTGTGGGGTGAAGTAGTCTCTAGATGTCAGTTTACTCATGGTGCTGTTGAGTTCAGCTCCGTCCTTACTAATTTTCTGACTGCTGGATCTGTACATATGTGATGAAGATGTGCTTAAATTCCTAACTATAGTAGTAAATTCATCTGTTTCTTCTTGAGGCTGTATCCATTTTCGCCTCCCATATTTTTGATGTCCTATTAGTCGTGTACTTCTTGAAGAATTAACTCGTCTATTATGATGTAATGCCCTTGTTTACTCCTAATTACCTTCCTTGCTCTGAAATGTCTGTACCTAAAATTGATATAACTACTATGATTTCTTTTGGTTAGGATTTAGAGCTAGTTTTCAAACCCAGGTAACTAACATGGGAGTATAGAGGTGGGAACACACAAAGCTATCCATTTGATTTACTGCAGAAAGAATTGGGTTTGCTGAGAATGTCTTGCAAATATTCAACCTTTCAGATTTATTAATAAATTGGTCCACATTATATACTTCATGCAAGAAAAATTTTAATTGCATTACACCCTAACAGGTATTTTTTTTCAAAAATTTTAAAGGGCATGTAATGCATGAGTATCATTAACCATTATATTACATAATATTTATTAAATGGTAGTTTGTACCTCAGTATGAAAAGATGTGTTAGATTTCTCATAAATGTTTGCCATTTGTGATGTTTTGGATGTTGAAATCTGGGTCTTGTTATGGTTTATATCTAGATGTCCTCCAAAGCCTCCTGTGCTCATAGGTGGGCTTTGGGGAGGTGATTGGATCATGAGGGCCTGATGCTCATCAGTGGATTAGTCTGCTGAAGCATTTATAGCTCAGTGTGATGTTGGGAGGTGAAACATGATCCCAGGAGGTAGATCACTGTGAGTGTGGCCTGCTAGGGTCTGTTTCCCCCACTCCTCCCTTGCTCTCTCTGTGCTTCCTGCCACCCTGCCATGAGTTGTTTTTCCTCTGCTATGCCCCTTTGCTTTGCCTTCTTGCCTTGGACCCAGCCTATGGATCAAAATCTCTACAACCTGTGAGACAAAATAAACCTTCTTTCTTTAAATTGTGGGTGTCATGTGTTGTGTCTCAGTAACGAGCAAGTAGCTAAATTGGGGCTATTTAGCTAGCCCTCCAAAACTGTTAAGTTTATTAATTTTGAAAATGATGAAATAATTTAGCACATTAACCTTCTTGAAGATACTGGAAATGTTAAAGAATGCTGATAAAACCATATTTTTTCATAGGCAATGTGGAAAATTGTATCCTTCAATTATTTTACTTAAATCTTGCTGCTGCTGAATTCGTAATACCTATTTTAATGTTGTCATAGCTAACAGAGATACTACTTCCTTTTAAAAATTAGGGGTGCTTTGGAAACAAAGGATTTAAGCCTTTTGCTTATCTCACATGATTTTGAACTTTTTAAAGTCCCTCAAGTACAATTTCTGTACATTGTACTTGACATTTAAAAAATTGTGATTCCATAACCTTTCTGAATTTGATGTAAAGTAGCAAGTTTAAAGTTTCATTTTTATGTATATTTAGTGAGAATTACTGTAACATAAAGCTAAAGACATCGAAATGTATTATTTTGTTCGGTGTATAGATGTTATTGGAAAGATACATTGTTTTTACTTTATTGACTCTCTTATTCTTTTCTGTAAGTCCTGACTTGATTGATCTTTTCTATAATGTAAATATTCATGTTTTAACACTGACACATTAGAAGCATTATTAGAGAAAATCACAATGATACTACATATAAAAGCCAACATTGAAAAGTAAAAAGATGGATTGTACTTCATTAAAATGTACATGGAGAGCAACTGAGAAAGATATTTGCTATATAAATGTCACAAGATTAAAATGCTTGATGTGGTAGGAATCATTAAAATTTTCTAAGAAAATGAGTACCACCAGCACCATTAGAAAAATGTATGTTGGAAATGAATAGGTGATTTCCAAAAAGAAAAAAAACCTCAAAAGACCAAAAACCAGTACAGTAGAAATATTCATGCTACATTTATTTTCCCATACTAATAATGTACTGTATATAACCGGAATTCGTGATGAATTTAGGTCTGAGATTTCAAGTACAGTTTATCCAAAAGACAACATCATAACATTGAATATTTCCTTATGTAAAATTTTTGCTCCTAAATGTGCATTACTCTTGTGTTCTTAAGGTCAGTAGTTAATGTGGCTGTATGTCTGAACAATTCCTTGTAATCTCACCAAAAGACGGCATTTCTAAACTATTTTAATAATTCTCAAACAGTGTATTTATAAATCTGAATGCAATTTAAGAAAATATGTTCAGATCTATGAGTACTGGAAACAATACGAATTACTATCTTCTACCTCACAGAAATATTGAAAGAGTTATATTAGTTAACTTCATGTAAAGTGGTGCTTGGCATGTTACAAATACTACTTAGTGTTAGGTATTACCGTTATTAAATTAAAATGCTATATCATGTTCACGTGTATTGACAAGGACTAAAACTAATTTTTAACACTTAGCGTGAGGCCAGCTATGTTGTACATGCTTTAAAAATATTCATTAACCTGTTGTTATAATAACCAGTGTGGTTTCCTGGTTGCAAGGAGCGGGCTGGGGCGAGTTCTTGTTGGTTTCTGATTAGAGAACACGGACACGCGGTGTGTGGTTTCCTGAGGGAGAATGGGAGTGCCGCTGGGAGTGACAATTATATAATTTACTTCTTTCCCTTACTGCAGTCTGTGAGCCCAGGTAAACTTAATTATAGATTATGTTAACTAGTTTTAGATAAACCAATCAATTCAGAGTGATGCATCCTGGGAAAGTAGCTGAAAGAAAATTTTAAATTAATTGTAAAGTTTCAGCAAACAATGTGAAAGTATCAAAAGTATTTTTATCATCTTCCTGGCGTAAATATCTTCTTAGCACTTATTTTCTTATTCGTTTATCTTTCATGCTGTTTGATTTTTTTGTTTTTCATAATATGTATTTTTGATGATAAAAATGCACAAAATATGTGTGATTAAATGCATATATGTAACTTTAGGTTTGAGTTTAAAGTCATCAACTTCAACTTCCTGCTCTATTTGTATTTTAGCTTTTTATTTATTTATTTATTTATTTATTTTTGAGACAGGGTCTCACTATGTAGTTCAGATTGGCCTTGAACTCACTATGTAGTCCAGGCTGGCCTGAAACTTGTGGAAGTCCTCCGGCCTCAGCCTCCGGAGTCCTGGGATTACAGGCATGTGCCACCACACCCTGCATATATTGATTTGAACATGTTTCTTTATATCTTGGAAAACACTTCAGTAACAAACGAACACTCTTCCCTATTCATTGTTCTCTGGAGAACGTTGACTAATATAAGCAGGTCTGAAATCCGAAACCATTAGGCTTCATTGTAGAAAAATAGCAACAATCTCTCAGCTATATGGAAATTCCTAAATATTTGGCAATATAAAAAGCAACTCTCAATCTTGTTAGAAATACATTTAATAGTGGTTTTAAAAATATACAGAGGATGGAAGCCGGATTGCCTTAGTTGAGAATAACTAGTCTACAAGAATCGACAACTCAGCATTTATGACTTTGAAAACTGAATTCATTGACTAATGCTTTTGATTTTAGTCCTTAGACAAAAAAATGCCAGAATTGAGTACATAATTCTTTGGTTTGTGGTGATGTTGTAACCTATGTGGTAGATAATTTTGTGTAGCTTTGAAAAGGTACATTATTTGGATCCTTTTATTTATACAAGCCATATTTTTAAATACAGTCTTCTAAAAGAATTAATTCTGTGTTTCAAGACATAAATTTACCTTTAACTCATAAAAATTTAATTTTACTTTTGAAGTTTAATCCATTGATATAATCCATTCATTAAAGCATATTTTAATCCATTGAAAATTTATTCCCATTAGAAAATTGGAGATTAGGATTCTTTCTAGACATATGGAAATGTAATTTAAAAAACATAGACTTTATTCTATTGCTTTCTGTTTTTCAAATTACAATATATTTTAATTAAAAGCAGACATTAAATTTAGATAACACACAAGAGTGCAGAAGAGAGAATAGAGAATTAGACTGCTGATGAATTGTGTTGAACCATAAGGCGTTCCTTTATTATAACATTTGAGGATTTTTGCATATATAAATGACAATTAAACTATTCTCAGAAGAGCAAAACCTAGGCTGAGTAGATTATATACTATCCGCCGAGGTGCTTTTCCCATTGGCTCCTTGTCTTTATATTCTGTCAATAAAATGGAACAGTTGAAAGCTCAATTTCAGGAGCAAGAATCATTGAATCAATACTAAAATATTTTGATATGTACTGTCAAGTGAAACAGTTTTTGGAGATGCTAAAATATACAACAATAAATATATGTAAAAATATATAATATAAATAAATATAAATGTGAAATGTAAAAAGAAGAAGTATAAAATGAAAAGCATAAACTTGTTTTTCTGGCTTTAGACATGAAAAATTAGTTTGACTCTTTAAGTCAATGAAAATCTCTACATAAATCCCATAGTACTTCAAAATCTTTATGATACTCCCTACCAACCATGTCACATTGACAAATACTTCTGGAATACTTCTTGTGTCAAAGACACAAAAATCTAAAATAGGCAAAACTACAAAGTAGTTAACTATATTTTTGGTACTCTATCATGTCCAATTCAAACCCCTGACAAAATGTAACTCCTTCTGTATCATTTTTATCTAGCATTTAGTAGCTCTTGTGCCAAATTTTCCTCTGTGTCTTTTCTCAGTTTAGCATTCTAATATCTGGTATTTGTTAGGAACTCATTCTTTTAATTTGGTATTTTTCCATTCATTTATATATTTTCATTCATTTTCTACTATATATTAAGCATGATTCTGAGCTTCAGATGTAATGGTTATCAATAAATAAATGAATAAATGAAATCCTTTTATAGTAAAGTGGAAAAAAATCTAAAAGTGTAAATATTTCAGACAGTAGTAATTGGTAAGAAACTGTAAATTAGGTCAATTGATATTAAATAATCAGGAATTTAATTATAATACTAGCTAAAATTTGTTGAGACCTTACTTTGTTTTGGACTCAGTCACGTTGTATGATTTGTCGTAATTATAATCCTCATAATCACCTCCTGAGTTGTGGCACTGACCCCAAGACCTATCTATTTAAAACATTATGCTGTATCTCCTGTCTCTCAAAAAAGGAAGTCAAGTAAAAGTTGATTTTTAATAAAGACTGATGAACAAAAAAGATAAAGTGCACAAATCATATTATAGGACCTAAATAGAACATAATCATAGACAGAGCAGAGATAAATATACGGGAGAAGTTGCTAGTGTTTTCCTAAAACCTGAATATCACATAATCATTAAATCAAATCAATAATTAAAATTTACACAAATAACACACATACACACACACTGGAACAAAATATTTTTGTAAAGAATGTCTTCTCAACATTCAAAAATGAAATAAGGGGCTAAGGATTTAGCTCAGTGGTTGGAGTACTTGCCTAGCAAGCACAAGGCCCTGAGTTCGATCCCCAGCACCAAAAAAAAAAAAAAAAGAACAGGAATTTTTACAACTGTAACCAAAATATTAAAAAAAGTAACAGTCCCAATTTCCAACTTACTTTCCAGCTACTACAAGTTTGAAGTCAAAATCATATAAGCGGAAATGAAGAAGGACAATTATAGGCCAATGATAATTCTACAATTAAATACAGAAATTATGAATAAAAAATCTTTAAGAGTCTCTCTATAAAGGAAATGGAATGACCAAATTTAACTTATCACAAGAAAGAAAGAGTGGTTTAATACTGGATTTTTTTTTCCAAATTTATTCTGTGATGTTGTATTCTCATAGAATTGTAGTCCCTGAAAAATCAGGGACTTATACTTAGTTAATAGACATAAGTAGAATCTATTACATGACCATCACATCTCTCAAATACTGATATTTAAGTTTGTGTTAATGATTACATTAGAATGAAATCCAATTAAAGTTCAATTAGCAATTTAAAGATTCAGGTTTGGAAAACATACAATGAATTTTAATCTTTCAGTGACTGATGAGCATATTCAGAATATTAAGCCCTTTACATGTTCCTAACTTCATTTTCACTTTCCTGTGCAGTGCACATGCTGAGTTAGTCAATGCTTCCTAATAATTTTTATTCTAATAATGCAATCTGGAAGTGATACTTGTTGTCATTACCAGTAAATGAAATAGATCAATCTAAGTGAATCTCATAATTCCCCTTTCCCTTAATATAATTATGATAAAATATTTGATGTGCTTCTCAATGCATTTTCAGGGTAATTACTGGATCATTGACTCATCACTTAACTCCTGGTACCTTTGAAATTGTACAGTATAACCATGTTGCTTTAGAATTCCTTTGACATGATTTACAACATTAAGGC
Source organism: Hystrix cristata (assembly GCA_004026905.1). Taxonomy (NCBI): domain Eukaryota; kingdom Metazoa; phylum Chordata; class Mammalia; order Rodentia; family Hystricidae; genus Hystrix; species Hystrix cristata. The sequence goes on along the minus strand of PVJO010006923.1, from coordinate 76,296 downwards.
ACTTAAGGCAAAAATATAGGATCATTTTAAGAGATGTAGGAAAGATGCTATACTTATACTTTCATTCAAATGAAAAACTTAGCAAAATTAGGAAAAGAGACTACTGGCACTGAGGGCAAATTAAACAATCTCAAGTAAATATGTGTAATGTTCAAACATCGTCTTTAAAGACAGTAATAAATGGAAAGTATCCACTATTACAGCTTATGTTCAACATTGCCCCAAGGAATCAGCTGCCTGTTACTATTAGTAAAATAAATAATGGATATAAAGATTAGAGGAGCAAGATTTACATTTTTCCTACAGGTAACATGATTGTCACAGAAAATTCAAGTGAATCAATAAACTATTGGAGAAAACAAAAGAGTTTGGTAAGATTCCTGGGTAGTAGACTACTGATTCAAAACATTTATATTTCCATAAATCAGCCAAATTTATTAGGAAATGTAATTTCAAGTATAGTAGCAGCAATTCCATGTCACTAAGGAATCTAATTTGATGTGAAGTATCTTTGCTGAGAAAATTTTAAAACTTAACTGAAAGACATTTTCAAAGTCCTAAATAAACTTTTAATTATGGGAAATAGTGAATGTTGTAAAGATGTTGTTACCAAAATTATAAATTCCTCCCAGTTTACCTATACATTTAATGTGTAAGTAATGTAATGCTAACCAAATTCAATTTGGTAGAACTGATAGCTTTTCCCAAATTTAATTTGCAAGACCAAATGACTAAGAATAACTAAATAATTTGGAAAATTAACAAGCTGGGAAAGACTCCAGTCTGGCACTGAAGCTAACTGCAGTCCACAGTGCTCTCTTGGAGCCCATTGTCAGTGGCTGCTTCCATCTCCTGGACCAAAGCTCGCATCAAGCACAGCTAGAAAATCCTCCCAAATCCAACAAAACTCAGTTTAAAAGTGTCAGAGATTTACTTAGAGCAGCAGACTAGAGGGGTAGGATTTCAGAGCAGGAGATTCACAGAGACGAGTGTCTGTGTAACGAAGGCTGCTTTTTTCCCCTGGGAGTCTTGATTCTGGGCCCAGGTGTAAGGCTGAAAACCTGGGTTTTGTCCAGGTAGAGCCCTGTGTTTGGAAACAGGCGCAGCAGAGCTTTTGCTAGAGTTCCAGGGCCAGAGAGACACAATGGGAGAATCGAAGGGTCAAGGTCCAGGTGTGAAGAAGAGGTGGGGAAAATGAATTTGAGATTCTCTCGTTTGTACTCAAGTAACTTGTTCATATTGAAGGTGTGAAGGGCAAGAGGCTAAACACCTAGATGGAAAGGTTCTGGAGAACAAAGCAGTTTTGGGTCATTTCAGAGTGCTGAAGGCCTAAGGATTAGAGTTTAAAACCCAGCAGGGAAGGGCCACAATGAAACACACCAGGATCTCACCGGAAATCTGTGGAAGTCTATCTATACCCTTGGAGCAGGGACAGCACAGGTGGACTAAGCCTTATATAAATTTAAGCCACTCATAACTAAATTTTGTTTCAATTCAGATAAACAGCCTTCACTGTATCTCCTCAGCAGAAGAGAAGGTAGACTTTTATATTTTGTCTTACACATTAAATGTTCAATAAAAATTAACCAGGCATAAGTGTTTTCATGATCTGCTGTGAAACAAACTTCTCTAAAATTCAGTGGCTTAAAATCAAAACACTTTATTATTATTTCTCACAATTATCCATGTTGCTTGGCTCTGCTAGGTAATTCCTGTGCTTATGATATTATCAGGGTTTGACATCATGCCTGCATTCACATAGAGGTCTGTTGGAGTTGAAGCAGCAAAATGGCTTCCCCTTGGGACCTTTCTCACAGTCACCTTTCCAGCAAAAGAACATGTGTTTCTTTACATGCTTGAGGGGTTTAAAAAATAAAAAAAGCCAAAGCTGCCAGACTTCTTATAGTCTAGGCCCAGAGCTGATATAATAACTGGTCATTATTCAAGGAGAGGAAAACTAGTTTCCACATCCAGACATGAGGAATTTTCGTTGGTGACCTTCTTTAAAGACAATTCACCACCCAACAAAAAACAGAGCATACTTCCAAAACCAAGAGAAAACAAAATTTGCAAATTGACTTTGAAACAAGAAACAAACATTCAGTGATCTGAATACTGGAGTTTTTAGAAGGAAATAGGAATATTTGAGGGTCGTGATCATGGAGCTTGGTGTTTGTTTCAGAGAGGAAAACAAAAAATACAGTAGGAGAGAAGAGACGTGAACTAGATTGTGCTTTGTCTTGTTAGCCACATGATACAGAACCAGATTTTTCTTTCATTGTAATGAAAAACAGTTGAGGGATTTAAGAAAAGGAATAATTTGATTTGATTTCATTTTCTATGTATAAAACAGTTTGGAGTGAAGTAAGAGAAGTGGGAGGTGGGAGGGAGACTGCACTAGTTTAGGCTGACTGTGATTGGCTTAGTAGCTGGGTGGGAAGGAAAAGTGAAAAAAATGAATGTATCATTATTTTTATATCCCTTTGACTAGAAAACATCAATTTGCAAATAAAATGTAAACAATGAATTTGTTTTTAAAACTGCTTTTAATTAAATGTGAAATTGAAGAGACCTTCTAATGCATTCTCTTGAAATTCATATCTTATAAGTGGAAAGACTGATAAATTATTATAAAGAGCACACACCAAGGTAAACACATACATCTTTTTCTACCAAGAATACTCCACCCTGAGAAAGAACGTTTGTTTGTGTGGAGCAACAAAAAGCTGATAGTAGAAGAGAAATGTTAATTTTACATCACAAGTAATTTGGACATTGATTAGTGTTTACTTGTAGATGAGTCCCTATTCTAATAATAACTAATGAAATGAATGGAGGCAAATACAAAACAAACATTTCGGCCAGTAATTTTGAATGCAGCAGCGAACTGGATCATGGTTATATCTCATTTTTTTTCTGTCTTTTAGCTTTGGAGGGAAAATAGTGAAGATGGGAAGGATCATCTGAACTTAAATATGATAATTTGTGATAAATGATTTATTACTGTCATATAGGAATAATTATGATAATTTATGATAAATGATTCATACTGTCAGATAGAAGCAGTAAAATCTTATCCATAAATTATAAACTACAGGGTCACATTTTAAAATATAATGAATTTATGGTAACGTCACTGTCCGAATAGAGTGTTACAATTATGTTTTTTCTATTTTGCTTACGGCAGAGCTTCTTTACACATTTCTCTTCTTCTGAGCACATAGAGCAAGCTGGTCCTTCTGTATAGGGGAGCTCATTTTTAATATTTCCTCTGTAAAAACAAGAAACACTTAGTAGCCAAATGTCTATTAATTTCTAATTTTATATGTAAATGTATGCAAATTGTTTTATCACTAATTAATAAATGTTGAAAAGGAAAAATAAGAACTTTTTCCCAAACTTTACATTTATTTATTTATTTATTTATTCATTTATTTGGTGCTGGGCATCAAACTCAGGGCCTTGTGCTTGCGAGGCAAGCATGCTTATGACTGAGCTATAATTATTTCTGTTGTAAATGAAATAAGTAAAATTTAAATTGCAAATGTTTTGTAGTTTAATTTAAAAGTACAGTACTGTAGTCACCTTATCTAGTTCTGACAATACCATGGTCACGTATCTAGATTCGACAGCTATTATACCCGCTTTTAAATTGTGTAAGCTAATGTATTTTGAGAGACCTCTTCAGTTTTTCATTTCTGTGAATGTTGAACGACTTACAAAAGTGTTACTTACCTAGAATACATAAAGAAAATTGTAATAGCATGAGTGGTATTTCATTGGAGAATATGCCACAATTTCTCCATTCAACTATTGATAGACATTTGGGTTGTTCATGTTTTTGGTTACTTCCAATACAGGGGCTGTCAACATTTTGCTCATTTGTGCATAAGTCCTTAACACTTACTTAACAGCAGATGAGAATTTCAAGTCTACATCTTCTTCAGCACATGCAATGGCCAGTTTCTAGCGAATCTCATAGTTGTGCAGTGGTATACATTGTGGTTTTACTTGCATTTCCCTAATGACTAGTGATGTTGAGCATTTTTTCAGGTGATTATTTCTCAAAAGTGAGTTTTACATTTTTTAAAATATTGAATTATCAATGCTTTTTTTTGTATTCTCTGTATGCTCATTATTTGGTGTGTTTTGCCGACTTTCTTCCAGTTTGTTGCTTGCCTTCTCATTCTTTTAAATGTCTCAGGATAGCAGTATTTTTAATTTTAATGATATCCAACTTTATTAATTTGTTTTTTTATGAGTTATGTTTTTGCTATGGTAGTTAGAAACATCTTTGGCTACCTAAAGGTCACAAAAGTTTTCATTTAAAAGCTTTATAGCTTTAGCTTTTCCACTTGGATCTGTAATCTGTTTTGAATTATTTTTTGTGTCTTGTATAGTTCCAAGTTACCTTTCTTCCCATATATATAACTGTTAACCATGTGTAGATTAATTTCTGTACTCTATTCTGTTACAGTGATCTTCTTGTATAACTTTTTTTTTTTTTTTTTTTTTGTCGTGCCGGGGATCGAACTCAGGCCCTTGTGCTTGCAAGGCAAGCACTCTAATCACTGAGCTACATCCCCAGCCCCTTTTGTATAACTTTTTGCCAACACTACAAGGTTATAATTTCTCCAAAGTTTAAATAATTATTGAAAACAATGATGTTAGCCCTTCAAATTTATTCTTTTTAAAACTTTTTTGGTGATTTTAAGTCTTTAGGATTTTTGTATGAATTTGGCAATCAGCTTGTTAATTTCTACAATAAAAGCCTGCTGAGATTTTTATTGGGATTGTATTGAATCCATATATCAAATTTACTAAAAAATGACATTCGAACAATGCTGTCTCCTAATTCATGAACAATGTACATTTTTCTAGTTACTTCTCTCTTTGTTAATTTCTCTGATGTTGTTTTCAATGTACAAGTCTATTGCCCTTTTTTGCCAGATTTATTCCGGATAATTTGTAATTTCTGATGCTATTATAAGTACTATTATTATTTTAATTCAATTTATGATTATTCTTTTCTATTTTGTGGACTTGCAACTGACTTTTGTATATTGATTTTCTATCCTGAGGGATTGCCAAACTTGCCAGCTCTAGAAGAATTTTAGTAGATTCTAACTGAATTTTCTATATAGACTTATAAGCCAGCAGTCATAAAGTATGACAATATTGTGCAGTCTGTAAGGTAGGGTTTTTTTTGGTGCATTTATAAGGAGTGATTGAAGCCAATGAAAAGAAAGATGAATATATAATAGATATTGTATATGGCATGCAAAGTCTAACATATTTGCTGTTTAGTATTTTACAGAAAAAAAGATTTTGCTATGAGTTATAAAGTTAACTGCAAGTTTTTTCATAGGTGTCCTTTGTTAGGTTTAACACATTTTTTCTGTTTTTAGTTTGCTGAAAGATTATATCAGATGAATTTTTGTGTTTCTTTGAATCTATTGAAATGATTGTGTGATCCTTATTTTTAGCTTGATTGATATTGTTAATTACCTGGATTGATTTTAGAATGTTAAATGAGCTTTAAATTCCTGGACTAAACCTCATTGAGACAAGATATTTTATGCTTTTTTGGCTTCAGTTGCTAAATTTTTTTCAAAATTTTTGTTGCTGTGTTTGTGAGACATATTGCTCTGTAATTTTTGTATTTCTTCTTTATAATTTGTGTCTCAAGGAATATTTCAATTTTATCCAAATTGTAAAATTTATTGGCATAAATATATTATTAATATTTGCTTTTTTTTGGGTACTGGGGGATTGAACTCAGGGCCTTGTGTTTGCTAGGCAAGCACTCTAACTAGTGAGCTAAGTCCCCAGCCCAATATTTGCATTTTAATATTTGTAAAATATGTAGTGCTATAATCTCTCTAATTCTTGATTTTTACTTTTTTCTTCCTAATCAGTGTGGCCTAAGGATTATCAATTTTATTGCTCACACTTGGGGTTTTATTTATTTTCTCTATTAGTTTTCTGTTTATTTCATTTATTATGATTTTATTTTTATTATTTCATTTATTCTTCTAACTTTGAATTTAATTTGCAGTCTTTTTTCCATCATGTACAGAAAACACACTTTATGTATTCTTTTAATCTGTTTAAATTTCTTAAGACTTGTTATGTGGCCTAGAATATGACCTACTTTGGTAAATATTTCATGTACATTGACAAAAAAATTATTCTGTTATTATTGGATGAGATGTAGTCTACCAATGTCAGTCAGGTCAAGTTGGTTCAGTGTGTTGTTTTAATCTATGGCCCCATTGATTTTTGGGGGTGGTGGTACTGGGGATCGAACTCAGGACCTTGCACTTGCTAGGCAAGCACTACCACTCTACTGAGATAAATCCCCAACCCCTGATCCCATTGATTTTCTGTCTACTTGTTTCTTCTATTGCCAGACAAGAGTATTAAAATCTCTGATGTTAATTGTGACAATGTCTATTTCTCTTTGTAGTTGTACTTTTTTTGCTTCACATTATTATAAGCCCTAATTTTGAGGTGCAAATATTTAGGATTCTTATGTCCTCTTAATTGATTAACCCCATTGTCATTTGGAAATGACTTTTTATTGCTGTTAATGTTCTATGGTCAAAATATACATCATGTGATATTCCCATCAACATTGCAGAATTCTTTTGACCAATGTTAGCATGGTAAAGCTTTTTTCATTCTTCTACTTTTAATCTGTGTGACGTATGTTTCTTGTAGACAGCAAGTAAAACTGATTCCCAATTTCTTATCCAATGTGCAATCTTTGCCTTTTGATTTCAACATTTATACCATTTACGTTTGAGGTGGTTATTGAAATAGTTATGTTTGAGGTTATCATCTTCTTTGTTTTGTCTCATCTGTTTTTCCCCCTTTCTCTTTTTCTGCCTTTTCTTGGATTAAACAAATATTTAAAAAACTTCATTTTAGTTGCTTTGTAAACTTATTTGCTATTGCTCTTTTTTATTTTATTGGTCTCTTTAGAATTTATAGTATGCATCTTTTACTTATCATAGTTAAGTTAAATTATCACAATTCACATGGATTACAAGAACCTGCAGACAATACACTTCCATTTGTTCCTTCAGATCTTTAAACTGTAGTTATCATGAATTTTAGTTTCACATATGTAATAGCCTTCACAATACAGCATTAGTGTCTTCGATTAAATAATTAAATTGCAAGAGAATTAAATATTATGAAAAAATAATACATTTGCCCAACTATTTAACCATTTGCGGAGGTCTGTAGAGTTATTTATTTATTGCAGGGTCTCACTATGTTGTCCAGGCTGCCCTTCAATTAGAGATCAGTCTCCTTATCTTTATTTTTGAAAGATACTTTCTCTGGGTATAAAATTCTTTGTAGATAGATTTTCCTCTTTCCGTATTTAAGGTATTTTCATCTACTCTCGCATTGTTTCCAGTGAAAAAGATCTGCTGTCATCCTAATTTTGTTCCTTCATATATAACATATCTTTGTTATGCTGATACTTTTAAGATTTTCTCTTTATTTTTGATCTTGGAAGTTTTGATTATAAGGTGCTTGGTGTACTATTATTCTTCATCTTTCATTTAATGGACTTTGATAAATTTCTTCAATATATGAGTTTATTGATTTCATTAAACTTGTAAGTTATGCCCATATTTCTTTGAATAGTTTACTATCTCCCACTTCTCTTTTCAAAAAATTAGTTCCCACTAAAATTGTCTTATAGACAGCTGACACTCTTTTCACCTTTGTTTGATTCTTCTTTCTCTGTAGACTCCATTTTAGATAGTTTGTATTGTTATGGCTTTGAATTCACTAATCTCTTCTGGAATGTCTGTTCTAGTGTTAATTTATCTTTTCCTAACTTTCTACTTTTAATTTCTTATACATCTCCTTTTAGCTTTTGAAAATATGAATTTTAATTATAATGAGTACTTTTTTCTTTACTAGTTCTAACACTTACTTATTTTTGCATAAGTTTCAAATGATTTATTATCTTCCTCACTACAGATTTTATTTCTCTGTTTCTTTGCATGCATGGTAATATTTAAGTAGAACTAAGAAATTATAAGTGTTAGGTCCTGGATATTATGTTATTTCTCTACATTTTCAAACTTTCTGAGATGTAGTTATGTTACTTGGGAACATTTTTGCCTCTTCAAAATTTTTCCGTATGAATTGTTTGAGTCTGGAGCCCTCTAGTCTTGCTCCATGTATGATTGCCCGGAATTGTACCCTCGAATTCTTTCACGTATTTTCTACCTGAGCTTCAATTCCTTCACAACCAATATATGCTGGGTGCTGGAGTCATACCCTTTGCGGATTCTCTAGGGTTCTCTTTGTGTGTACTTCTCTATTTTCTGGTGCTTTCCGCCACAATCTCTAGCTGTATTGGCTTCCTTGCATTGTCAGCTTTGTTTCTTCAACTCAGGATGTCCAAAATCCTCTTTATTTCCCTACAGGTGTCAATCCTTTATTGTATGAGCTTTACTTAAAAACTGCTGCTTCACATACTATATTTTGTCCATTTTTTGCTTTTGGTTGTTGTTTCAGTGATGGGGCATTTTGGTCTCTATTACTTGGTCAGTAGTGTTATATATATTCTCTTATATTTCTACAAGACCTATAAGAAACCTATTATATGATTTGCTTGGATCTGAAAATATGATTTGTTCAACACATTTTGAACCCTAATCTTTTGTTAATAATTTTTGTATTTTCCTTTCAAATTCAGTGATTTGTCTCCATAACAGAAAATATGGTAATAAGTGCCAGCATTTCTGACATTCTTTAAGATGTATGAAAATTGTACTCTGTTCCAAGATTTTAGGTGATGTGTTTTTCTTTGTTATTTGTGATTCTAAGTGAGAAACAGAAAGAGATACACACATTTGTATCTATCAACTTAGTTTTGGCATATATCTCTTCCTTGTTGCTAATCTCAGTTTTTCTTAGTCTGTGTTTTCATCATTTGTACATTTAATTTTAAAATTTTTGTTCGTTAAAGAATCATATGTTAAATATTAACTGCTTTTTATATTCTTTATATAGACCCATTGGAATCAGAATAGTAGAATTTTACTTTTGGAATTTTCCATAATGTTTGTGTTATATTTCCATTTAGATAAGTAATTATCAGGACAGCATTAAAATTACAGTTTTCTCAGAAAAAAGTGCTTTTTCCATCATTCTCAATAATTTTCTCATTCTACCTATGTTACTACTATACTAGAGAAGCATCTGCCAAAACTTTTTTGTGTTCCAGTATTTAGATATTACTGTGGCAGTTAATTTTACATTACCTCTTTTTAATTTAAGAAGCAATTTCTGTGATTTTCACTCTGAAGTTTAAATGTTTCATTACAAGTATAGTTCTTTATACAAAGCAATGTTCTTCCACCACTTTCTCTTTTCACCTATCTTGTCTTCCTAGTATTATAGGGGGAGATTTTTCTTATCAAAATATACACCCTTCTAATGTTCAATCCACTTTGTGTTGTGTATTTTTTTTTTACTGATTGCCACAAAGAAACCTCTCTTAGTAGGCAGCAATGGTTTTTTTTTGTTTTGTTTTGTTTTTTTTTTGTTTTGTTTTATTTTTTGGTGCTGGGGATTGAACTCAGGGCCTTGTGCTTACAAGGCAAGTACTCTAACCACTGAGAAACTCCCCATCCACCTCTCTTAGTAGAAACAAGGGGAAAATTAGGTTATTCAAGAAATAGTATAGGGCAATTGAATATGCCTTTTGTTTTGTAAGGGGAGAGTAAAGCAATACAGTCAAAGTGCTGCAGAGGAGGTGAAGCATGTCTATGATCCCAGCACTTGAGAGGCTGAGGCATGAGGATCACAAGTTTCAGGCCAGGCTGGGTTATAGAGTGAGACACTGTCTCAGAAAAGCTAAAGAAAGAATAAAGTACTAAAGAAAAAATACAAAAAGACATTTATTTCTAGTATATGATCTTCTTTCTGTAAATTCTGGACATTTAACATAAAATACTTTTAGTAGCAAAATAACTTACGCAGGTCCATAGTTACAGACAAATAGTGACATTTCAAGTGAAGGTCCCCCGAAGTTAGGGCAAACTGTAATTGCACAACCAACTTTACGTGAATTGGCCCACACTACCTGTAAGGAAAGGAATTATAAAGCAACATATTCAGAACAATTCTATGTAAACAATGCATCATGGGAACAGGTATAATCTTTATCATGCTATTAAAAAGCGTATATAAGTATTTGTTCACTATTTTTTCTATAAATATTTTTTCTATAACCTAATAGTTTAAGTGACTTTTTTAGGTTGCTTTTACAAGGACTATCAAACTAGTTTTCTTCACAAATAATTCCTGTAAATCAAAAGAAAAATATATAGTCTAAACCAAGATACATAGCTAAGATTATAATTTCTCCTAGATGATTTTAGGAAGTATATTTTAATTCTCCCCATAGGTATATCATACAATCAACATTAAAATCAGACTATAAATGAAAAAAATTGTTTTTCTTACAAAAAATCTACTCAACTTATTATTACATTTCTAGTTTTGTAGTTTTACATACATTCCTATTGGTCAAGTCACAAGAGATAGGTAAGATGGATTAAGAACATATTGAGTTCCTAAAAAAAGTTTAGACATAAGGATGCTATTTATTTTTACCTAGCTACAGGAAATACCTATGTTATTCAAAAGGAAGAGGACGTCTTTGGAAAACTTGCCATGGGAGAGTGATAAAAAGGTAAAGAAAATTACTAGTCCTTTTAAACAGTGATAGAATGGTATTTTCTCTGTTCTTCAATTTGACAAAAGGGAGGAATACTTGATTCATTCAACTTGGGAAACAAAATAATCCAAGGAAAATTTTGACAATGCAAATGAATTTTCTGTTTTAATATTTCACTAACTAAATGTATTAAACTAGCCCGTAAACTGATAAATGGGTCACTTTTTTCATAACTGTGGTATAATCAAAATTCATAATTTTGCAAATTATATTTTAATGGCTCTTTGGCTGCCTGAAAGACAACACAGTTCAATAAAAAGCCTAGTGAACTGAGGATTGAGAGATGAGTTTGCTTCTCACCATATGTGTCTAGAAATGACAAATCAGTTATGAACTAGTTTCAAGACATTTTTCTCATTTTGTTTAGAACATTAGGCAAGATATGGTTGTTGAATCAAGAATTATTGAAATTTATGTGTAAATTGGGCAATGAAGACTAAGCTCCCATTTCTTATGTAACATTGCTCAGAGAGAAGACGTATTTGGGAATAGGTTCCTCTCCTTACTAACAGATGAGAAAACAAAAAAGATAAAGAAAGGCTGTGATTTGGCCTTGATGCCACATTCCGCTTGTTATCAGTACATCTGACATTTGATTTCTTTCTATCAGTTTTATCACTAATAGCCAAATCACATTCATTTCCAGCAGCATCTGTTCTGATGTCCTGGAGGGTGTCTGGCCTTAGAGGACCATCTTGTTCTTGAACAAAAAACGTAAAAAGAAGGGAAACAGGGAAACTGCTAATTTTCTTGTTCACTGAACCTCCAACAAAAATGATTTGCCTTAGGACACTAAATATTAATTCAGTTTATACAGATGGGGAAATTTGGAGAAGAAAGTTAGCTGTTTTCTGGTTCTTCAACAGGCCTTAGCAGTTCGGTACCCTGTCTAGAATAGGCTAAAAAGTGATTTCCACCTCTCATCAAAAAGAGCAACATGGATAAATTTATATTCCTACCTGACCCCACCAAAATGTTGGAAAGCTTACAGGAAATAATAGTTTTCAAGAGACTGGACATCAGGTAACAAATGTTAATCCTCTGAAAGTTTGGGAAATAAGGGATGCGTAGTACATTGTTACTGCTTATTTCCTTGTGAGAGTTTGCAGACCACAATTTGGGGAGGAGATACCCAGGAAAAGCTTGAAGGACTGACATAATTAGAGGATGAACTGAGAGTCTGGGAAGACCTAGTGGCAGGAGTTAAGAGGGAATGGTACTGGAGAGGTGAGAATTATACAGTGACACACTGGTGTCTGCAGATGGTTCTCATCAGCTATTCAACAGAATACTAAACAGAACATTCATGTGAAGAAACTGCTCTGTACCTAGGAAAGAATTACCTATAAGAACTAGAGGAACTATTTCAAGGCTTAGACAAGGCAAGAACAGGACCTAGCCCCACTATCCTGACTGGAACACTTCAAAATACTCTGGGCATTGTGTACAGTATTCAGAAGAATCTTACTTCAGTAGTAAGATACAGTGAGCCCTAGACTACATAATGCTTTCATCCCACTTAACACATTTTAAAAGCAGTACTCAAAAGGATCAAACATATAAATTAACTATTCCAGAAGACTCTCAGGAATATTTATAAGAATCAAATAAATTGCCAGATGTGGCCGTGCGTGCCTGTAATCCCAGTACTCAGGAAACAGGCAGAAGGATCCCTGTGAGTTCAACGACAGCCTGTGATACGTAGTGAGTTCAAGACAAACTTGGCATGCCTCACTAACCCTGTCCCAAAAATAGCCTGAATGAAACTAATACCCAGCAGGTTAAGTTTTTACAATATTAGGTGTATGATAACATATACACAACAAGATAAAAAGCAGGAAGATTTGATTGATAATGAAGAACAAAATAATTTCTTTGAAACTAATACAGAGCTGGACTTAGCAGGGGAAACATAAAATTCTTACTATATCTGTGTTATATGCTTAAAAAGCTACATATGGCCAAAAAAAAAAAAAGCTGGGTGAAAGATTGAATATACTAAATAGTATATTTATTGAAGACATAAAAATACCCAATTTATCTTCTAGAGTTGCAAACATTAAGATCTAAGATTGAAAATAAACTCAAACATTATAAAAGATTAGTAAATTTAAAGACATACCTACACAACTTCAGAAATTAATCACAGAGAGAAACATTCAAGAAAAAAGTGACAAGAACATCAAAAAATGTGAGTGATCATGGCAGAGCAGAGGCAGAATCACTCATAAACTGCTCTGGGATGGTTGTCCAAATAATCAGGTATGATTGAGAGGATGGGAGAACCATAGGAAATCACTGGAATGCAACTTGAGCAAGTAGCAGCCAGGTGAAACACAGAATATTGATATTAAAATAATAAGTGAAATAGTAAAATTGTGTGCCCCAGCACTGAACAGTTCCCAGCTCAGTGGGGGAGGGGTGTGAGAGAAAAACTCAGCCTACACTTAAGAATATAGTCTGCTACCTGACAGTCCCCAGCCTCAGTGCAAGGGTAACCTGAATTCTGCCAAGTGTCACAGTGTAGGGGAGGTAATGGCCAGTGTTGCCCAGTAGATTTAAACAGTCCTGTGTGGGGAGCCATTTTAAGAAGCCCCCACTGTTTCACAGCCCTTGCAGGAGAGAAGAACCCCTCCTGTGTGTGTGTGTGCGCGTGCATTGATTTCCGCTTTTGTTTTTATCATGTTCTATGTTTTCCCACATTAATTTTTTTCCATAGGGTTATTTAATTTTGTTTTTTGTTAGTTCATCTCCTTATTTCTTCTTTTACTTTCCATTTGTATTTCTTTCCCTTCTTCCCTCATACTTTCTTCTGTCTCTCTTTCTTCACCTTTTTATATATTAGTATTAATCCTAATCTCATTAATGAGAAATATTTTAAGAAACGATCACCAATATGTTTACAAATGTGGTTTAAACTGTAGACTTAGAACTTTAAGAAGCTCAGTGAACTGCAGCAAGGAAACATAAAGAAAACCACGGTGCATTTATTACTACATTGTTCAAGACTTACGATAAAGGAAAAAAGGTAAAGGACCAAGTGAAAGGATTACAGTAGACTATTTGTTGGAAGCAACACAATATAGTGATAGCAGAGTAAGATTTTCAAGTTGAAAAATACCAACTTGCTACATAAAATTCTATATCTAATATAAATAACATCTCCCAAATTTAGGTGAATTTTCCAGAAACCTAAAACAAACTAAAGGTAACATTCTAAAAAATGTCTCTCAATTGAAATGTATACAAATAAGAGCTAATCAATAAACTGCCAGATATTTACCTGTGTATAATGGCCACAAATGCCAGAACATGATAGATTATCAAAATCAAAAAGTCGAGATTCATTATACCAGTGAGCAATAGCACTTTTTGGAGTAAATTGTTTGAATCCACCTAACCAAATATTTTCTCCAATATGTTCAAAACCTTGGTAGCAATCATATGGTATTTTTAAACAACTGTTATGTTCAAATTTGCACTTTGTTGCCCACTTTTGAGCCACTTGTGCTAAATTGCCATCCCAACTCTGAAAAATAAAAAAAAAGTTTAAAATAAATTTTGCATATTTATTTATGTTAAAATCATTCTAATGATTGTAATCAGTTAAACCTTGTTTAAATTTATTAATTTAATATATAGTTTTTTTGGTATTTATTACATTCATGGCAATTTCCATTTATTTATAGTTCAAAAACACATATTTAATACTCATTCTAGGGCAGTTCATTTTTCCATTTCCAATATCTAGCAGATGATCTAATACATTAGAGACACTCAATAAATACACTGAATGTGAATAAAATAAAGCATATAAAGTCTAGTAATTCAGAGGTCTGCAACTTTATTATAAAAAATACTGATTATTTTTATTAACACATATTAATTGTATATATTAATGAATTCCCTCCCTTGCCTGTATCTCAGATTCTTCCAACTCTATTGGTTCTTTTTTGCTCATCATATAAAACCTTCTTTTTTTGCTCCCATCTTTTGTGCTCCGCAGCTATGTGTTTTGAGTTTTTGAGAGAAGGTTTGATGAATAGTCAAAGGAAAGAAAGGAATGATGATTGTGAAAAATCAATGGACATATTGAATCATGAAGTCTACTCTGTAAGGGGAAGAAGGAAACCAGAGGAAAAATGTTATTTGGGGGAGAGTGTAGTGACCCAGTTACTAAACTATGTTTTCATAGCACCTGACACTGCTTCTTCTGACCCTGTCCTGTAGTTAGTAATTTGCTCGTCTTTCTCTTCTATACCTCCAATCTTTTTTTTTTTTAAATTTATATTTTATTAACATATGTTTTAAATGTTATTGGGGTTGTACTTGGATAAAATGCTACCTCTTTTTTTCTACTTCCTCCTCAACTTCCAAATCTCTAGTAAACACCATTTTGCTGTCAGGTCACCTTTTTAATCTTCCACGTATGACAGAAAACATGAGGTCCTTTTTTATGGTCTAGCTTATGCCACTGTCTTAGTTCCTTTCCCATCAGTAGGGGAACAACTATCAGCAGAATACATGTTACCCACAGTTTAAAGGAGGAGAGGTTTATTTTGGCTCACAGTTTCAGTCCAGGGTTGGCTAGCTCCAAGGTAGAAAGAAGATGGCAGAGAATCATGGTGGAGGAAAATGTGTTCAACCCATGACAGCCAGGAAGCAGAGAGAGGAGGGAGGAGCCAGGGACAACAATACATTTTCCCAGGTCACGCGAACAGTGACCCACCTCCAACCATGCCCCACTTCCTAGCAGCATATTCAGCTACTGAACTCATCAACAGATGAATCCACTGATGATTATAGTGCCCTCATGATCCATTCACCTTCCAAAACACATGAAACTTTTGGGGCTATTTCAGATCTAAACCATAACAGTCACTTAGCATGATGTCCTCCAGTTCTATCCATCTTGTTGCAAATGAGATAATCTCATTCTTGTTTATGGCTGAATAATACTCTATCATTTATACATATCAGATTTTCTTTATCGATTTATTTGTTGATGGGCACCGAGACTGATTCCAGATTTTAGTTATTGTGAAGAGAGCCACAGTAAACATGGGCATGAAGGTATCATTTGGGTATGCTGATTACATGTCTTTCGGATATGTATTCAGAAGTGGTATACCTGGATTCTATGGTAGATCTGTTTTTAGCTTTGACGAACTTCCGTACTGTGCTCCATAATGGCTGTACTAATTTAAATTCCCACCAACAGTATGTAAGAGTTCCTTTTTCTCCACATCGTTGCCAGCATTTGTTTTATTTTTGTGAAAACAGCCATTCTGACTGGAGTGAGATGTTATATCATGGTATTTTTGATTTGCATTTTTCTTATCTCTAATGATAATGAGCATTTTTCATGTATTAGCTTACCATTTGTGTTTCTTCTTAGATAAGTGTCTATTCACTTTCTGATCACAAAGATCAGATCTATCCAGTTCGCTCATTCATAAGTTAGATCACTTGTTTTTAGTAGGTAAGTGTTTTTAGTAGGTTATATTTATGGATATTAACCCTCTGTCAGACGAAGAGTTGACAGATATTTTCTCCCATACTCTAGTGTCTTCATTTGGTTCACTGTTTCTTGTGCTGTGCAGAAGATTTTTATTTGATGTGTTCCTATTTGTTATTTTTTCTTTTTGTTTCCTATCCTTTTGGCATAGTGTACACCATGTTTCTGTTGCAGAGATCTACTTTCTTTTTATGGCATACAAGAGTGAGAACACTCTAGTAGTTAGGCAGGCCTCGTGTAGACAGCAGTGTGTGTGTGGCGTACACCGGACACTTTGACAATGGAGTGCAAGCCCCTGTGTGCTGATGGGAGTTTCCTCAGGTGCTGCTGACGGTGGCTGGGTTCCTTGTCAGGAGCTCTGGCACTGGCTGCACTAGTGATGGTGTGAGGTCTGAAGCTCCTGTCCTCTGACCAGACAATGCTGTAAATTCAGGTGCTTCACGGAAGAAGCGATGGATGGAACAAGAGTAGCTGCTGTGGTTCTCATACCCAGTCCTGACCATGGTGCACGGTCAGACGGGCGTAGGAGCAGTTGGCAGTGGGAACCGTGTAAGTGTGGTAGTAGAAGAAACTCTGTTGCTACTGTGGGAGTACCCACCCAGGAAAAGGACTTCTGCACCTGTAGCTGTGTGTACTGGGGGTCGGTGTGACCTCCACGGCTTTTCTTCCCCAGACTCTTTCAGGTATAGTGCTTGCCAGTGAGCTAGTGGGAGTGGGTCATGGCCACAGGCGGGCAAATTCCTCTTGGTGCTTCTTTTGGCTCTTTGTACACTGGCTGGAGTGAAGGCTGGGGCTTTTCTCCTGATTCCTTAAAGTAAAATGCCCAAAAGTGGGGGACAGCAGGGCTCAGAGGCCAGGCAGTTTCTCTCCAGACCTCTCTTGGCCATACCTTCTGGTCAGGGTGACAGTCGCACCTGCAGTGTTGTTCAAGGCTGCCGTGGCATGGCCCTGTGGGTAGGGCGGGAGTGGAACACAAGGTTCTTTCCCACATTGCTTGTAATATATGACTGCATGTGGCGCTGGAAGAGGGGTGGCAGGAACTGTGTGGGTGACTCACTCATGACACTAGTGTAAAGGAAGCTGCAGACTTGTAAGGATTATGAAACTTTTAAGTAGCTATGATTGCCAAGAACTGTGCCGAAAGGATTTACGGGGCCTTTTTCACCCTCACCCCTGCCGAGGGGAGGCTCACCCTCCTCAGCTCTGGAGCGGTGGTGTCAGGTGCTGGGATATTTTGTTGTTCTTACTCAGATGTTATTCCATGTCCCTGATTCTCATTAGGATCCGGTTTCTCTTGTCCTCATTTTCTGTGTTCTCCCCTGGCACCCACCCCTGAAATGCAGCTCTGTACCTATTGCTTTGATTCTTCTTGATGAAGGAGACAGGTTAATGGTGGGTGCCTTTACTAATTCATATTGAAATCCTTATAGTTCCTCTAAATAGTCAATAATATGAAAAATATGAAGGAAATTTATTATATTAAACTCCACATTTACTGTTCGTAACTCTTCGCTCTTTCTCTTAAGTCTAGACTTCCTCTGGGATCTTTTTCCTTCAGGCTGAAAAATTCTCTTTATAGTTTTTTGAATATAGATTGGTCCAGCCACTGTGGAAATCAGTACGGAGATTCCTCAAAAAACTACAACTAGAGGTTGTTTTTGATCCAGCTATTCCTCTACTGGGCATCTTCCCAGAAGAATTAAAATCATCATACTATAGTGATAAATGCACAACCATGTTTATAGCAACACAATTTTTAATGGCTAAATCTTGGAAACAACCTAAATGTCCAACAACTAATGAATGGCAAAAGAAGATGTGGTTTTTCTACACAATGCAGTACTACTCTGCCATAAAAAAGGATAAGCTAGAGACATTTGTAGATAAATGGGCGTACCTTGAGAACATACTCTTAAGCGAAATAAATAAGACACCCATGAGTACACATCAAATTGTTTCTCTGATATGAGTAAACATAAGGGTAAATAAGGTCAGAGAGGTGTAATAGATATTATATAAAATGAAGATAATATTGAAAAGAGAAGAGAACTAGAAAGAGGGAAGGGAGCAAAGAAAGAAGGGAAAAAGGAAAGAAAGAGGAAAGGGAAAAAATGGGAAAATATAAATAAATCCGCTGTAAATAGGGAAGCGGGAACAGAAGGAGGGCGGGGAAAAGGGGGGAAAATCAAGATATATCATGTACAGGTACAAAATAACCATGATGAATGTGAACATTGTGTATACAATATACCAATACATGTTCTTGGTAAAAAAAATAAATAAATGAAAAATAAAAGAAACATTCTCTTTGGTATTCTTCCAGAACCATTTCTCTTTAATTTTCATACTCAGCATTTTTTTTGCCTGCAAATCTTTCTTATGCTTTTTACTTTGCTTTAAATATTTTTGCTCTTTATAGTTTATATGTTGAATGAAGATAATTCAGTATTGCACTTACTGTTTTAAAGAATACAGTATTTCCTTTACAGACTTATTGCTTTCAAGATTTTTCCTTTCTTTTATTATTACCAGTTTGACCCTGATATGCCAAGTGTGATTTCCTTATACTTACTTTGGTTGAGTTTTGATGACATTGTTGGATCTGTGACTTTATATCTCATGTAGAATTTGAAAAGTTGTTCTCCTGCCCATACACCATGTGCTTTTCTTCTTGTGATTCCAAATAGAGCCATTTCTTGTTTAATGACCTGCCAGCTTATTGACTGTTTGGGCTTATGATCAGCTTCTTGGACTTAGAACCCACATTTGGACTTATGACACAGGAGCATGAGTGGCAGTGTGGCCTTATTGTGGCTTTTGTACACTACAGTACTGTAATTTTTGTTGATTGTACTGTGTAGTACAGTACTGTAACTTTATGTTCTGTTAAACATTGCAGTTCTGCATATAAGAGTTATGCAAATAAAAACAAATCCATCAAGTTGGAATTTCCTTTGACCATTTCTTTGTTCTAAATGTTGTAATGTACATACTACAATTTATTCCTCATTTATCGACTAAACCTAGTCGTAGGAACCGAACTCCATCATTAAATGAGGAATGCCCATATGTGTATTTTAGACTATTTGGATTTGTTCTAGTATTGTGTTCTATTATTGTTGTTGTTTTTGTTTGTTCTCTGTGCTTCAAAGTGGATAATTTCTAATTCTCTATCTTTGCATTTACCAGTAATTTCTTAAGCTGCATTTAGTCTTTGTAAAAGTCTATTCAATGACTATTTCATTTCAGTTATTTTTTTCTTTCAATTTTAGAATTTTTACCTGGTTTTTAAGTTTCAGTTGCTTTGCTGATATTTTCCACTTCCCAAACACTTTGCCTCTATATTACTCTTAGTTCCTTAACATATTTTAATTACTATTTAAAACCTTTGTCTATTTGTTCCAAATCCATAGTTCTTCAATTACTTTACATCCTTCAATGACTTTAAAGGCAATATGATTTTTTAAATTTTCTTCAGTGCTTTCTCATTATTATAGGAAGACTAATGGCACTTTGTGAACTTCTGCATCCTATAAAGAGTCCGGCTATTCAGGAAGATGGGACAAGAGGACCACAAGTTCGAGGCTATGCCAGGCAACTTAGTGAATCCTTGTCACAAAATAAAAGAAAGGGTTGGGGTGCTGCTCAGTGGGACAGTATGCCTGAATTACATCCCTTGTACTACGGGAAAAAAAAAAAGAAAGAAAAGAAATGGGTTCTTAGTCTTTTTTTTTTTAACTTGACTCTGTTAATCTTTAGCTGTTCCTTTCTCTTTAATACATTAGCAGTTTTCCAGGTTGCTTTTGTATGTTTTCTGTGCCACATCTGGATTCAGCCATTTTTCCCCCATGGAAATCTTCACTTAAGGCAAAAATACAAAAATATGGGTGCTAGGACTCCATATTGTTAATGGTTACCATTGCTTCTATACTTTTTCAGTGGACAAAGCTGGTAAATAACTAAGGAAGAAATCATGAGTTCATGCTAACCTTTCAACTCTGATTTGGAGATCACGGTGTTTTAATTTTTGACTATGTCTTTATATCTACTTCTCTTATGCTGAAATTCTTGATTTCTAAAATTACCATAATTATTTTTTGATACATTGTGCAATAAAATTAAGCACTCACAGATATCACTATTAGCATTAAAATTTTTGAACTCAGTTTAAGATTTATTGCCAGTTAATTTTGCCCTCAAATATATTGTACTAGAAATATGCAGTTGAAACACTGAATTGCAAAGCCTCTTACATAATTTTAAGTATATGTATGAGGTCAATTTAGTATAATAATTTTTAAAATTTTGTTTCTAAAGGATATTTTGTCTTTGGGGTAAAATATTAAAATTACATAAAAATTACATGTTTACCAAGTCAAATTATAAAACAAGGTGAATTTAAAGGAGACAAATTTTTGTTGTCTTCTGCAACCTATTCCTTCTTTTCCTGTCTTGTAGGTGCTGAGTACACATAAATTAATTTTACATTTATTCTTTGTTTGCTTTAAAAATATAGCACATATGTGCAATTACATGGAATGTGTGTGTAAATATGTACACACATTTAAATAGCATTTTTATAGTATAGTCCTTTAAAAATGGGATCTATAGTCAAACAAGTATTAGGAAAGACTACATAGCAAAAACATGTCTTTAACCTCCCTAGTCTTTTGAAAATGAAGTAAAACATTACATATTAAAACATTTTAACAATTTTGCATTAAAGAGATCAGTTTACATTATTTTCCAAATTATTTGAAACTCATTCTTCCTCAAAAAATCATTAACAGAACAGTGCAGAAGAACAGTGTAGTTTTGAACTTATTTTAGTGCCTGGGTTGTGATTTTTTAATTATTTATTTTCTGCTGGACAGAAAGAAAGAAGGCTGGAATAGATAAAGTAGAAGAGGATGTACATCTGCATAGCACATAAACAGACTAACACCAACACCATTTATGTTTATAAAAATAGCATATTTATAGGAAAAATTTACAATGCAAGAAAAATTCCCAGTGATACAATGCATATTCAAGAATTTGTTTAAAATGTGTAAATTATAGGAATTATTGTAGCAATCCTGTGTTCTCTTTGCTTATCCTTTCATAGAGCACTCTTGCCTTATTGACTAATTGGTGAAGGTCTTTGAAAAATACAACCAATGCAATGTTTTTGGAGTTAAATTTCATAAATTTATTATTTTTTGTGAAAATGACCATTTTCACCATTTCACATTCTTTTGGAACATTTTATATTTCAAATAAATAGTGCACATGTAGTATTTCAGGCTTGAGCTCATAAGATATAAAAATAAGAAAGAGAACAAGACAATCTTCAGGAAAGCTGTATCTTCGAATGTGTTATCTTGGATGTACTGGATGGGAGTTGAGGTCAGGGAGTGAGGAGGGGAGAGAGAGAGAGAGAGGCAGACACAGAGAGAGAGAGACTGGCAGAGACAGAGAGAGCACCACACACAGAGAGACACAGAGACAGAGAGAGAGATAGAGAGAGAGAGGCGCGTAGGGAGCAAAGAAAGTACCTGTAAACCGCAGTGATGAAGAATAAACAACTTCAACCACCACCCTCTTCCCTCCCTGCCCCAAAGAAGCTTAGTCTAGGAAATAAACAAAACACAACAAAACAGCTTCAAGTTGTCCTTTCTCATCACCTCCTACCATTACCCTGGGAGGAGATTGCCCAGCCAAAGTGTGATTTTCCTCAAACTACAGGAAGATTCAGACTATTCAGATCAATAGATCTATGAAATGTATCTCCCAGATACCTTATGATGAACCAGAGAAGTACAAGCTCGGACCCTTCTTTTCTCACCATGTATTTCATGTCAGCCGCGGGAGGACTGACTTTTCCTCGAAATTCATTGTGGGACTTAACACACTGGTCGATAAAGTGTGGGTCTGTGATAGATGGGACTTTGGAAGATTTACTGGCTACTAAACACAGACCTAAGATCCATAAGCAACTAAATTTCGTGCTCAGAGCCATGGAAGGATGTGGAGGATGCCCAGACCGCACCGTGCACCCGGTAACGGCTGGAGCAGCCAGACCTCCGCAGCTCCAGAGACCACGCTCTCTCTGGGCTCCATCCTCCAGCCCAGCGCGAGGCCACCCAGGAGGCGGTTCCCCGCGTGGTGTCGCTGTAGCAGGCAGCGAAGGCCGGTAGCCCTGGGCTGCAGGGGAAGGCCTCTTGAGACGTCCTCTGGTGCAGAGTTTTAACTATCCAAGTGCACTTCCATTCTGGAATCATTGCAACCGGTGTTTGGACTGTGATCAGGTCCAACACGTGGGCAGCACACTGTTAAACAGCAAGGTGTATTGTATTGGATGCTGCCACTGGGCCAAGTCTGTGCATAGTACTGTAGTTTTTTGTTTGTTTGTTTTGTTTTTTTCTTTTCTGTTTTGAATAAACTACAGCATCGTTTTGCTCCTTCTATCTGGGCTTGGGAATTTGGTAATAGGCAAATTGTAAACTTGGAAACAAATTGTGATCCTAAATTCTTACCTTGTCAAAAATTTAATAATTTACTCTGGTTTCTCATTGAAGAGGCTGATTTTCTAGAAAGACAATACTGTCTTTCTAGACAATACTGTCTTGCCACATGGGAAAGTGTAACCAAGTAGTTTTTCTTTTTGGTAGTTTGTAAATGGACTTACTTTTAGGTTACTAGTAGGATCCAGTTTACAAGGGATGCTTGCACTGATATAGAAAGACTAGGCCTATGAACAGAATAGGTTTGCTTGCTTGTTTCACCTAAGATGTAAAGCGTTTGCCTTTATGTTTTAAATTCATTATATTAATGATATTGTTATTTGAAAATAAAACAATATTTTTCTATGACATAAAATGACCTTTTTTCCAGAATTTCTGTGTTTCAAATGCTTATCATTATATAATCATTTAGGCTGTTTACAGTGCCACTTAATTCAAGTGAACACATGCGAACATCTCCTGAATGTTTTGCCATAGTTAAGTTACCTTACCATCAACACAAATGTTCGAAAATATACTTTGATGAAAGTAGTTGTCATTTTTAATAGAAAGCAGAAATTAAATTATGAAACAGAAAAATGCAAAGATCCTAGTGGAAGTTGTACTGAGTACTAGAGAAACTAGTTCTAGTCTACGTATATTCCTTTTCTCTGAAGCTATGTGGATATATACATCTCTCTCTACACGTACATTTT
Organism: Hystrix cristata; assembly: GCA_004026905.1. NCBI lineage: Eukaryota > Metazoa > Chordata > Mammalia > Rodentia > Hystricidae > Hystrix > Hystrix cristata. The sequence goes on along the minus strand of PVJO010006923.1, from coordinate 52,800 downwards.
ATATAATTACACATGTGCATGAAATCCACAGGGCAAGAGAGTAGGCTCCAGATTCAGATAAGGGTTGATTTTGCAGTCTTAGGTCCAAAGCCTGGTAACTCAGAAAGTATTTTTATGTGGCACTGTAGAGGCAACGTTCTGTTTTCTTTGGGAAACTTTAGTCTTCACCTTCCCCTGATTGAAAAACGCCCATCCACACTAAGGAAAATAATAGTAAACTACTATATTCAAAGTCTATTGATTTAAATACTAATTCTAGAAGCTTTTCTCATACAACATTTAGACTAGTGTTTGATCAAACAGCTAATCACCAAAGTACATTTGATACATAGAATTAACTGTCATACCCTCTTCTTCCCAAAACATTTTCATGTGTATCTTACTTTATTCTTTTCCCTTACACTGAATACTGTATTCAATTCATTTACAAATCTTATTAGCTCTACTTTTAAATTATTTCCTTAATCCAAATACTTATTCCCATTCTGTGGATAGCCAATACTTTGATCATGACAATATCATTTCTTACCCAAACTAAGGTAATAGTACCCTTCTACTTTGTTTCTCTGTATCCAGTCTTACTACACTATGATTTGTCTTCCATAGAATTGCCAGATTATTTCTTTTAAAACATAATCTTTACTCTCCTCAAAACTCCAGTGAATGCTGTTCACACTTAATATAAAATCTGCAGTCCTATATATAGCTTCAAGGCACTATATAATCTGACCATGGCGAATTATGTGGTCCCTTTTCCTGTATTCTTGCCATGTTCAGCCATGGCTGTCTTACTGCAGCCGCATCTGTCAACTTGACAAAGATGCTGTCTACTCAGGCCCTTGTACTTGGTCTTCCTTTCACTTGCAGTGCTCCTTGCAGAGTTCCCTTCAATGAAGTCCTCCCCGATCACTCCACATTACTTACCTGCCAGAGTCTGTTTGTCTTCATTGCATCAATTGCTATCTGAATTTATGCTATTTCTTTAGCATCTGGCTCCTTTATTAGATTGTAGCTTTCACCGAACAGTGGCTTCGCTTTCTTCACTGCTGTATTTTTAGTCCTAGAGTGGGTACTGAATCTGTAGGCCTTCAGTGAAAATTCATTTACTGAATGAATGAAAATTTGAGTGCTCTAGATAGTGATAATGTACTATATAATTCAGAGAAGTTGGAAGAGGTAATTGCTAACATTTTTGCCATGAGGAAATGATGTTTGAGAAGATTGATAAGTTCACCCTGATTTACATTACAAATGTGCACAATGTATACAATGCATTAAAACATTACATCCTGTAAGTATGTATACTTCTATAGTATTGATGAAAGGTAAAGAAAAAAAGTGTATTAACAAAATGTCTGAGCTGTATAGACTGTTTTTTTAGACCTGCCTTTTAGTGGCTTAAGGAGCTATATTCAGAAACATGGGAAGAATTCAGATGCACTAAGTGTAAGTGCCAAGAGCAGATGAGGACATGCATTTTTCTTCACTATTTGCAATGGGCAAGATTAGATAGGTACTTATTTTTTCACAGTCTTTGATAACTTTTTTTAAAGTTGAGGTTTATGTTTTTGTTTCCTCTTTATTTTTTTTCCTGTAGTTTAATTTTCTTTCGGTAGAGTAATGTGTGGGTGAATTGTATGAAGTGTAAGGAAGAAATAGAATGATTACCTTATACTCATCGATTTCACTGTTATTATGCTTTCAGAAATGTATTTTTACTCCTCAACTGCCTTCAATCTGTAAATTTAGACATATTTTAAAGGGTGCTAATTTTGAAGAGATACTGTAGATTCGGAAAAAAAGTGATTGTTTAGGGACAAGAACTGGATCAGAATTCATGAGATCTTAGTTGGAAGGTACCTGACCCTTGGCTGTGTAATTTAGGAAAACTAGCACATATTATGCTGGAGTAGAACCTTAGAAATACCTAAAACCATCCATTTTCCTTGTGGATGAAGATGTGTAATTGGTGTCCAGAGACTTTGTGTAGGGTGCAAATGAAAAATTTTGGCAGAGTAAAGAATAGAATGGAGGTTTCCTGATTTCTAGGCCTGTGTCCTTTCCATTATATCAGGATTTTAAATTTAAACCTATATAATGTATTTATGGACATACACACCTACATATGCACTTGTATATGTAATAATCTATATGTATGTATGTGCACACATGTGTAATGTGATAAACGTATGTATGCTTACTATCTGTATCTTTCCATATAATGTTATACTGCAGACTTTTAAAAAACTAATTGTAAGCTCCTTGACAGTATATGCTTGAATTGTTTCCCCACAAACATCAGGCTGGGCGCTGGGCACATGGTAGTTGCTCTGTAAAACATGTTAAGTAAATGAAGAATTACACAACAACGGCCGTGGATCCGTGCCGGTCTTTGGCGCTCTCCCTCTGCCAAAGAAGCGCTGGGCTGAGTCCGCTCCGGCTCCCCGCCGGGCTTTAGGGGCTGTGGCGTAGGCCCGTTCCGCGCACCCTGCAGCCCAGGGCTCCCTCCCGGGTGAGTTTGTCTGCAAGCCCAGAGGGGTTTCAAGGATTTGGGCCCTTCAGGAAGAGGAACTCGCGGGCGGGGCGGGAGAGTGGCTTGAGAGAAGCTGAGGAGGCTCCACGTCCACAGTTTAGAGGCCGGCCTTGTGCCTGTTGCCTGGTAACGTGCAGACGCGGATTTGCGGCGTCTTCCCGGAACTCTCCCTCCCAGCCTGTCCTGTCTGAAGCTGTTTGAAGAAGGTTCTTGCTAGAATCGCCCTAGGTTAGACCTTTCCAACTCACTTTGCAACTGGTTTTACTGAGATTATTAGGTCAAGTCAAATTGGTCTGTCAGATATGAAGAGGATGGAGAATTCCTTAGGGAACCGTGAGAGCGCTCTGTAGTATAATGTAGCAAGGAGAATCGCTCTTTGAAATTAGGACTAACCTTAGGTTCAATTTCAGATACCTGGGTGTCTTATCACCAGGGATCCAAGATAATCTTGGTCCTAATCTCATCTCTCTTAAATACTAAATCGTATTGGCAAATCTCTTTCCTTTCTCCGTGTTTATGAGCTGGATGAGACCACTTTATCCTTGGTTTTCATTACGTTCAGATTTGGTATAAGCAACTTAATAACTAATTTACTAATCAAAAGAAAAATGATAATTGGAGTTGGAAATAGTCATTGTTTAACAGGAGGGAAGTGCGAGGTGAATTCAGTGCTTTAGGCAGCACTGAAGATATCAGCCAATAATATTTATTACATGCTAGCAATAATATTTTAAAGCTTGTAACATTTTGAGTGGGGACAGAAGCCGTTCAGAGAAGTTCATCATCTTTTTGCCATCTCCTGTCCCCAGCATATCCTGGTTTAGTGGATGATTAGAGTTTTAGGACAAGACAGCCCTTGGCATACATTCCAAAGATTGTTTCACAGCGTTTGTTTGGAATGTTGATTCTTTTGTGGCCAAATTTAGGTTTCTGGTGTTCTTTAGTCTCTACAGCTACTTTCCCTCTGATGCTTGTATTACTTTTACTAGCAAGAGACTAGTACTGGAAAGAAGTCTGAAACCTGTGTATGAAGTCAGGCTCTATGGTAACTGGCAAACAGTTTAGCAAAGAAAGTCACTTTGCTGGGTCTCAGCTTCCTCACTTTGGAAATAAGAATGTTGGACTATTTTTCTCTGAAGCCCTGTCCACATATTAAGATGTTCTAAATAGAGTGACGGTGACCTGACTTCTCTAATTCTGTAGATCCCAGTATGTTCCATATATAATAGCACTGCTCCTTGAACATTCTTAATATATTCAGATGAATCCTTTTATACTGTGTGATTCTGAATTAACTCATATTTGAGTTGATTAAATTTACTTATTAAACAAATATTAAGTTCTTACTATTTTCTCTGTTTTCTGCTAGTCATGAAATACAGAGTGAGCAAACCAATAGTCCATGCCCTTAGGAGGGTTACAGTCTAGCACTAATGAATAGCTGCCATTCAGTGCTTGAAACACTTATGCAATTGTCTGCAGACAGAATTTATATGTTAACATTGTGATTGTGATAATCAGGTGTGGATAAGTGAAACTAACCCAAGGATATCCCCAAGGTTTAGATGTTTGGGCAAGTGTTGATGGAAAGTGTTGGGGAAAGGAGTGATGGTTGTCATGTGTGAGAAATATAAGGAATAAGAGGAGGAGGTGGATATTTGAGGATTTAAATTGTGCTGTTTTTATTATCTGAAAATTAAGCATAGTGATATAAAATAACCTGTAGTGATTTGAACGACTATAAAAGTTACTAAGGAATAAAATTGAAAGGCTGGTGTATATGCGTAGAAAATCATTTAGCTGATTGCTCAGCATCTCTATCTCAATTTGGGTTTGATAGCTGTTAATTATCATGAGAAATACAGTTAACTCTTGTGATGTAATTAAACAATACAACTGGATGTCTCCAAACCAAGCAAGCAAGCAAACTAATAGCAACTTTGAAAAGTTTGTGAAAGATAACCCTGAAAAGAAAGCCATGCGGTACTATAGAAGTACTTACTGTATTTTCAAATGTGATGATTTGTGATATTTTCAAAATGTTTTCTGTTGGTTGATAAATCTTCTTGAATTTATTCTTAGAGTAGAATTTCAGGCTTAAATCGAGAGTATTTTTATGGGAAGGAGGATTTGGGGTGGAGTGAAAGGAATGCAGATAAATTAGGACAGATCATTTTTTAGGTAAGATTTCATTCAGCATGAAATAAAAGTATGCCTTAATAATGATGGTTACCATCTACTGGATGTTACCTTAATTCATCAGGATGAGAAAGGTGCTAACATTAAATCATTTCACACATTAGAAATACTTGCTCATAGAACATAGTTCCAACTCAAACTTAAATTATAGGAAAGTAGAAAAAATCAGGATTTTAATATAAATTTATCTAGCTCAACCTGAAAATATGCCATGCTCTCTTCAAAAATCAACAGAATGAAAATAATTTACTATAAAAATAAATCCAAGTCTAATTATGGAAAAAGTATACATAAATATTTAAACAAAACTTATTCTTAGTAATACAAGGGAGAGGTATAAACTAAAATTATAAAATTTTGATGATAGATATATTCATCTGATTTGTATTTTGTACGTATTTTCAAGTTGATTATTTTCAGTGTTTCTTTTCAGGCATTTTAATGAAATCACCACATAACTACTAATTAGAACGTTCATTGTATTTTATTCTTTGTGTTAGATGAAGGCTAATAGTGTTCGCTAAAATATTTTGTCAGCTTACCCTGGCAAAACCAGAACTCATAAAGGTTTGGGAAATGAGTATAAATAAATAAATAGGTAGATAGATAGATAAATATCTTATTGTGGTAGAGAAGAGGGGCATGCATTAATTTTTTTATTCCTGCTGTAAAAATTTATCATAAACTTTGTTTCAAACAAGATAAATGTATTTGTTTACCATTCTTGAGGTAAGAGTACAAAATGAGTCCTAAGGAGTTAAAACCAAACTGTTTGTGAACTGATTGCTTTTGGAGACTCAGGGAAGAATCCATTTCTGTCTTTTCTGCATCCTGAAAGCTGCTCATGACATCTTTCTCCATCTTCAGAGCCACTCAGATAACATCTTCTCTCTGACTTAGGCTTCCATCCTTACATTTTCTCTGTCTCACTCTGTTCTTCCTGCCTTCCTCTTTTAAGGACCACGGTGGTTACACTGAGCTCACCAAATAGTCAAAGATAATCTCCGCATCTCAAAATTCTTAATCACACCTGACAGTCATTTTTGCCATGGAAGGTACCTATTTTCAGTCCGGGGATCAAGATCTTGTCCTCTTTGGCAGACCATACAGACTGCCACAGGGTATAAATAATTGCCCTACAAAAAGTTGATTTTAGTGAAAGAAGTAAAAGTGATCATCCATATGATTTTTTTCCAGGAAGTATTATTGTGTAATTTGCATGGTTGAGTATGAATTATCATTTCATATTTATGTATTTTACCTTTTTAAAGTGTGGAACACTGCATGAAAAGTACCTGAACTTGAATGGATTTAGAGGTTACAGGAGTGGCTACTTCTCCAAGGAGCCAAACTCAGCTGTCCTCTGGAAGGAAACCACTACAGGTGTGTAAGCTCTGTATTTTTCCTCTTGCGGGATGACTCACTAAATAATTTTCTGATTCCTTTCTTCATGTTTTTATACTTGTTTGTAATCACAAACATTCAGGATGAATATTGTCTACATTTGAAAAGTAGAACCCCTAAAATTGAAGATAATCATTACTTGAAAATTTGTCACTGCCAACTTAGCTTTACTTTTAAATTAAGCTTATTATTTTATTATTGTTTTTAAGATGCTTGTGTCTATAAAAATTATTAAAGAAAGACAAATCTGGGGACCAGGGAGACGTGAAGACAGGAGGAGGATGAGAAGCAAGAAGGATGAAGATGTGATGAATATACAGTATATGTAGTGATTTCTCACAATGGAAGTATTTATCATGTATCACAAACACATACTAATAAAAAAAGAGAAAAAAGAAAGAAAAATAGCTGAAATAAAAAAATAACAATATTGGCCTTACTAGAATGTACTCTTTTGCATTTGGTGGATTTATGCATAATTGGTACACCATTATAAACTACATATATAATTTTATACCCTACTTTTTAATTTAGTATAAACCATATCCATTTTCTGTATTATTAAAAACTCTGAAATATTTTTAATAGTTGTATAATGTATAGTGTAGTTTGTATTTAGAGCAGGCTTAAAAGATAATAAACCAAACTTTAAGAAGGTTCATTCTGTTTATTTAAAATGGAATCTCAGTGACTGGATTCTTTGGGTTGTATTTGTTTTGCATTTGTACTGTACACAATACTTAGTACAATGCTAGACAATAGGGACACAACGTTAAATTAAATGAGGACTTGGCTGAAGGATCCTCTAGTCTTGTGGGCAGGATTTATCATTCTAATAACGTTAAATTCACTTAAAGAAATGAATACAAAATACAGAGTTTCAAAGAAGAGGGAATGATTTAATGTGGTGGTAAGAGAAATTTTCAATGAGGGATGACATCTCTATTAACTGAAAGAATATACAGACTTTTGATAGCCAAAAAAGGTGGAAAAGGTAACCAGGGCAGTGATGACTACATCCTTAAAAATCTATGACGCATAGATTATCTAAGTCGCTATTTTTTGTATTTAAGCCCAAATTAAAATATTGGAGATTAACAGCATTTGGTGCTATCTGTGTAGGAAAAGATTCTGAGCTACTAGTATTAGGACCTTTATTTTTCTCAACCTACATGAAATAACTGTTGTGTATTTCATTGATTAGTATAGTTTTAGAGTTAATTTATCTCTGTATCCATTACAGAATTGGGTAAATATAAAACTGATTTTAGAAATATATAAATGTGGGGGTGGGGATGTGGCTCAGTGTTAAAGTGCTTGCCTAGCATATGCGAGGCCATGAGTTCAATGCTCAGCACTGAAAAAAAAAGAAATATGTAAATATGTATACATATGATGCACTCTCTTTGCTATTCTTACTATTCAAATACTGAATGCCTACAGATTATCAGTGACCATTATAAATGTTCAAATAACTTGTATCACTTAAGTCCACTGAGAACCTTTGATGTATGTACTATTATTTGCCAACTTTTGGGTATGCAAGAACTGAGGCTTCTAGAGGTTAAGTGACTTGCTAGGATTTGTTTTTATTAGTATATGTTTACGGTACATAATAATTACTTCCATCTTGGGGGGCTGGTACATATACACGTCTCATCTTAGTCCTTTTGACTATCACTTCCCCTCCTCTGTCTTCCTGTCTCCTCCATCCCTAGCTCCCCTTCCCATCTCCACAAAGTCTACCTCCCTGCTTCCTATTATTACCTTTCTTTTCTTTTATTAAATTATTTATATTTTGGGTTTGCCATATTTAACCTTCTGTGTTTTACTTGTTTCACTTAGCATTATGGTCTGAAGACGAATCGATTTGAATTCAAGAACTATGTTCTTATGTCTGGCTTAAACTGCCCCTATTATATGAATGAGTTATCTTTTGGGGTTCTTAATGGAATTCTTTGATAATTTGAGTCAAATCTCTTGTTGTTGGGTAAAATATCAAGTACAGTATTGCAGCTTTTCCCACTGATTACTTGTTTATATTATAGAAACCTGTTTCTTCTTCTTAATTGTTAGGAAAATATCAAAGTTTAACTTCTTTTAAATATAGTTTCTATAATTACGTTTTTCTTCTGAAATAATACCTGCCTTAAGTCTTACTGCCTTCATCTCTCTTTTAGAAACATACAGAAAGTAGTGGAGTTAGGGAACACATTTATGCTTGTCTTAGAGCAGTTGTTCGCTAGGAAAAAATAATTCAATGTATTTAGGTTAGTGCCTATTAGAGTTTATTAGCTAAGTGTCAACATAGTTGATATCAAATTGCTAGATGCTATTTCACAAGTGTTCCGAGAAAAGTTAAATTTAAAAAATGGGAAAATAAACTCTTTTTTTTTTAAATCATAGTACTTAATGCCACAAATTATTACATTATTTTAGGTACCAACAACAGATAAATAGATATGAGATAAGAGCATAAAAAAGTTGTTCAGACTCCCCGATAGTCAAGGAAATGAAGATTAACGTGATACCTTTATGCTTCTTTTATTTTTTATTTATTTATTTATTTATTTTTTTTGGTGCCGGGGATTGAACTCAGGACCTTGTGCTTGCAAGGCAACCACTTTAACCACTGAGCTAAATCCCCAGCCCCTTATGCTTCTTTTAAATTAAAGGGAAAAGAAAACTTTAAGAATACTTAGAAGTAGAGACGGTGCATTGTTAATTGGTACAACACTTTTGGAGACATGACTGGTAGTCTGTACTGCACTATATAATTTTTCTGATTATTCAGTCCAAGTAGTCTCATTTCTGGTAATCTGGTCTAAGGAAATAATCTCAAACAGAGATAAAGCCATGTATAAAAAATTATTTCTTGAAGTGCTTTTTATGATCTTTGTTTCTAACTGCCTGGCACAATTCTGCAGCTTGGCAAGAATGGTAACTGCCATTCTACAACAGTTATACCTGTGACTTTAGAAGATTGTGTCTATTAAAACATTCTCCAAGGAATAATGATAATAATAATGCCAGTGTTTATGGTAACTACAACTACACTCTATTTACCTTCCTGAAGTTTGTTCTCTTTTTCTTTCTGAAGTTACGTGACGTCATGATGTTTCACAAATACAATAAAGATAATTTTTGATGTGCGATGGAAGTTTTCTGTTGTTTTGGGCTCTGTTATCTGCATACCTGTTCCAGTTAATTGATAATTTTGTCATTTATCATTTTCATGTTTTAACTATTTATTAGAATAGTATTTAAAACAATGTTACACTCTGTCTTGGAAGTTTAAATTGATACTGAGATGAATTTGTATTCTCTTATTATGGTTAATTTTAATGATAAAGCTCAGGCTTGAATGTAGTTTCTATACTTGCTATCTGTATGGTAAATTACAATTTAGGTAATATTTCAGCAATAAGATTTATTTTCTGGATGACACAGTTTTTTCCTTTTTCATCTGGCTAACTCTTCATCCTTCAGAACTCCCTTTAAAGATTGCCTTTTGTTTTAGAAACACTTTTCAATTCCTTGGAGTAAGATGGCTACTCATACTACATAATTGCTCTGCCATAGACTTATTTTTCATGTGAGTGCTGTGCATGTGGTGATTATATGTCTTGCTATCATTTTATCTGTGTCTGATGCACAGCGGGGAGGGACTTAGTATTTTTTATATGGGATTTACTGAGGTCTATTGCATTCACTCATTGCTTATCTTGTAAAGTATGAAATATACATGTATACTGATTCTATTTTTTATTTTTAAATTAAAGCAAGGATGGACTTCTAGATCTCGGGCAATCCAGAATCCCTGTCCACCTGTGTAAGTCTTATTTCTTCACATAAGTGTTGTATAATGTATAAATGTTTATGGTACTTTGCAAGTTAAAAAAATAAAGCAAGGCTATACAGTATATGCAAGTAGAATTTTGAACTACAGTAGAACCAGTATGCATATGGAAAATTTGAATTTTTTTGTTTGTTTGTTCTGAGGATCAAACTCAGGGCCTTGTGCTTGCAAGACAAGCACTCTAACCACTGAGCTAAATCCCCAGCTCAGAAAATTTGAATATTACTATGCCAAAATCAAGACAGTTCTTGTCATAGGATGGTAAGATTATGGGTAATACTACTTTGTATTTTCTTTAATACTATTCTCACATTTTGTGAAAAAGGTAAAATATTTTTGTATTTTTATTAGTATATATTTGTGATACATAGTAATTACATTCATCTTGAGAAATTGGTACATGTACTTAGCATATCTTGGTTATTTTCAGTCTTCCCCTCTCCTACATTCCCTGGGTCCCTTTTCCATCTCTGTAAAGTTTACTTCCCTGTTTCTACCATCTCTCTTTTATTTTTCTCTTTAAATTATTATATTCTGGATTTCTTATGTTAGAGAAACCATGTGATATTTGACTTGTGTATCTGATTAATGTCCTTTAGTATTATGGTTTCAAGAGCCATCTAAAATACTTTTTAATTTGGAAATTTATTTTTATTATGCATTTAAAAAATTTAAGTTACTTTTTGACTGATTCATAAAGACAAATTACTTTTTCACTGATTCATTACGGAGTACTATGTGATGTTTTGACACATGTGAACCTTGTGTTATATTTAAATCAGGATAAATGTACCTATCTCTTCACTAAGTGAATTTATGAAAGAATCCTGTAAGATTTTTTGTTTCATGATTGGTATAGTAAAAATTAATTAAATAATACATTTGCATGTGCTTTATTCTTATCTTGAGGAATATGATAATTTAATCTATCTTATTGAAATTTTATTCTTTGTTTAGAAGGCACTAATTTATGCTTTATATTTTACACTTTCCAGGACTTGAAAAGTGTAATATACTTGAAAGTGTATTCTTCAAGTATTTTAGACTACAGGGCTCCTTGGAAAGTAGAAATTAAAAACAGTAATTTACTAATCTAAACCATAGGCAATGTCATTGTTGTAGATAACAAATCAGCAAATATCAATAAGTTAGACCTAATGACTAGAGATATGCTTAATTACTAGATACAAAATATTGAATAAGTAACAAGGACAGTGTCAGTTGTATTTTGGTAAATGTTTAACAACCAGTGTTCTGGTTATTTACTATAAAATTTTACTTGTTCATTATTAATACACTTAAGTATATTTTAAGTTGATCAAATTTTTTACTATTTTAAAGTATGTGTAGCAAGAAGTTTGCAAGTGATAGTAAAATATGTAAAGTCTTTTTTTTAAATTCCATTTAGACAATTGGCCTTCACAGAGTGCTTGCTTTGTTTCTGAACTTTCTTTGTACCTGAATGTGGCTGCAGTAAGGAACCAGTGTAGTTCCAATATGAATGTTGGTTGATATTATCATTTAATGTGAAATGGCATGAATGGTTTCTCTGTGCAATAGTTTTGAATACTGAAACAATATTTCTCAGTGTTTACTGGTGCTTTTCACTACTTGATGCCTATTGACTTGATGCACTTTTAAATTTAATATTCATTATTAACATTTTCTCTGCTTTTTTGTTTTGTTTTGTTTTGTTTTGTTTTTTTTTAGTGCTGAGGATTGAACTCAGGGCCTTGTGCTTGCAAGGCAAGCACTCTAACCGCTGAGCTAAATCCCCAGCCCTCTTCACTTGTTTTTGAGTCTCAGAAATAACAAAATAATAAAACATTTGCCAATTTCGGTGTAAATAATCCTACTATGGCTGATTTCAAATTGTCTATGTAAAACTGGTGAACAGAGGTGGAAACAATGCAGATACAGTATAAATATCCTCAAAAGCACATACAAGTAGCAAAATGCAGTAAAGTCATTAAGAAAGGGTGAATTTGGGAGATTTCTTATCTTTAAATAATGTCCTTAACATTATTCAATTATAAATTTATATGAATTTATAAATGTATCATATAAATTTGTATTTTATTTTTAATAATAGATGTATTTAACAACCGGTTTGAATAATTATTGAATATTTAATGAAACCCTATCAGAAGGCAGTAGGAACCATTATACCTTTGGCTTCAGATTGGCTTTTTGTATATCCTTTATAATTACTAAAGAGTCTCAAAGTCATGAGATGCATATATTATTTTTTCAGGGTCCCTCCACTTGATTTGAGAAGCCTTATTGGCTCTGATGATGAGGTAATTTTTACTTAATATTTAACATAATAAACATTGTGCCACACTATTACATGTACATATGCTAAGTGTCATTTTTTTTTTTTTAGGGTGATTTTTCATATGATTCTGTCAGTGCAGTGCATACTCATTTTAACCCACCAAAGTCATCCGCTCTTGGTTGGGTTACACAATGTCAAGTACCATGTACTCAACATCATCTAAATGAACTGGTTAGTATATATTGCTTCATTACTAACTTTCAGAATTGTAGTACGCATTATTAGTACTGCATTTAACCCAAGATTTCACTGTGTTTAGTCCATGCTTTCCCCAATTTAAATATTATATATATGAATGTTTCAAACAATAATGGTGGTAAAATAATTTTGCTTTGTTTTACATTTTTTAGACATAGGAATAGAAGTTTACACTTTTTTGTATACAATGGGTAAAATACAGATATATCATAATATGGAATCTAGGAATTTTAAAAATATGGCAAAAGTTTAGATCAGATTTTACTAGTTTTAGTTATAAACTTTACTTCTTGGAAATTCATTCAGACTTCACACTACTAGACAGAATGCTAGGGAGTAGATGAATAACTACACTTAATTCACTATGTTTCCTTGGGACATGTATATATTCAAACAGGTTTTCACTAGTATTATGCTGAGTAGGGCTTGATTTTCTGTCTTTGTAGGTCTTTGTCCTCTATCTGATTGTGTTTATGTTCTCCTCAGAAATTCTCCTCAGTTTCATTTTGGAAAATTTCATAAGTAATGCCTTAGCCTCTCTATTGCTACACATTTTCCCCCCTGGAGATTTGCCTCATCCTTCTTCTCTGGGTTAGACTTGAATACCCTCAACACTTTGCAGTGATTGGACTGGCTTTGTATGCGCCTGTTGGAACTTCTGTCCCTCTTTGGGTTAATAGGTATGCCCTTGTATTTGTTTAGTACTTATTTTAAGTGTCTCTTACCCACTGGCTCTATTATGTCTCATTCCTATGGAAATGTCTCAGGGAACTAAATAATGCCAGAAAGTAGGATCTTGTAATATTTCAGAAATGGCAACCAGTATATCTCAGTATTAGCGATCTCCAGTTCCTATGACTGTTTTGGAAGAAATTATTGACAGTGGAGTTCTTCTGGGACAGGAAAACAAAAAATCTACCTAAACCTTTTAAGAAGAAAATAAAGTTTATTTTTCTTTTCTTAAATTCTTTTGGAACAGGACTTATCTTCAGCTGCGAAACAAAGTATAGGATTACTGGTATGTAGGGCCAAAAGCTCACTCTGAGTAGTTCTGTCTGTTCTGATTGACCTGTCGTGCTGTACCAGCTAACAGTTTTAAATATCACCTTAGTTTAGAATGTAGACTATAATAGTAAATTTCTTAGGCATAAAAACTAAGAAAAATGGTGAACCCATTAATGCCAGTAAAGAAAATTAATAATTATTTTTATTTTTTTCTGGTGGACAACATACTTTTTTTTTATCTGTAGGAACAGGACACAATACCTGAAAATTTGCCAGCACCATCAGGCAAATATAAGCTAAAATATGAACAATGTAAAAATGAAATGAAAGAGGGATATAAACAGTATTGTCAGAGAAATTCGGAAAAGACAAAATCAAATATCACACATCATCAATCTCTGGGAAGCAAGATAGATGAGCAGGTAATGGATGAGGCTTTGTAAAATTTTAATGAAATTTAAAGCAAGCAGTTCATGTGTTATAGCATTTATTACTTTAGACCAAGGACTGTTTAATGTATTTTACTTATATGAACTAGTACTAGTTTATTCTTCACAGCAAACCTTAAAGATTATTATCACCCTTTTCAGATGTGAAAACGCCAGCCATATGAACTAGTTATCTTTTCTCTGTTAGCAGCTTTCCACTTGCCTAGAGAGTGGAAATAAGACAGCATCATGTAGATTGCTGATGTGGCCGGCCTGAACCCTGTTGGATTAATTATCATCTAAGTTTTAAATCTGAAAAAGTGGTATCAGACTTTATAGTGACCTGCTTTATTCTAAAACTGTCGTCACTTCCTGATAGTCTTTTGCCTCATTTTCAGAAAAAAATTCAACCTTAAAAATTGCTGAAATTGTAACCTTTCATTTAATATTAATTAGATGAATCTTCGATATTTATGGGTATAAGAGCAAATTAAACTTAATAGGGATGATTTCATAAGCATAATAAGGACATTTCATAAGCATACAGGACAAGCTAATCTTGTTTTTTGGAAAAAATGTTTGGAATTAGTCTGTGAAGTCAGATTCTGGCTGAACTTCGGAGGCTCAGCAGATTGGGTAATAGATTGTAGGCTTGCGGGGCAGAGATGATCAAGACTATATATATATATATACGCTATATAACATATATATAGCATATATATCATATATATAGCACATATATATCATATATATAGCATATATATATATAGCATATATATATCATATCATATATATATAGCATATATATATATATATATATATATATATATATATATATATGGTCATTTAATATGTGGTTCTGGGAAAAGAATGTAAACCTAGTGACTGTAGTTACTAGTACTGTATTTTTTTTACTTGAAATTTGGTGAGAGAACAAATATTAAGTGTCTTTGTGCCCCTGCCCCCCATGCACGGTTACTGTGTATAGTGATGGTTGAGTTGATTGTGGTAATTATTACACAATCTATACGTTTATCAAATCATCATGTTATACACCTTGAATGTATACAAGTTATATTTATTAATTATTTTACAATAAAAATAATTACTCTAAGCATTTTGATCTGAGCAGTTGTCATTAACTAACTAGATTTAGGGAGAGTATGTGGAAGTCTGCTTCAAGGAGGTTAAATTTGATACCTCAGTGGGAAGCCACTGCTCTCCTATTATAAAATGCTAAAAGCAAGATGAAATAAAAATCTGTTTGAAAGGTTTTTCAGTCTAAACCTAATGCTTATACCGAAAAATATCTATTAAATTAATTTGCTTAAAAATAAATTAATTTGCTTAATTTACTTTATAAAATGCTAAGCTTCATTCTTGCTTAAATTATTATTTAGGAAAAATAAGTGTATAGTGGATTGTATTATTTAGCTTTCTTATTGCTGATACACAACACTCAATTGCCACAAGTTGGAGGAAAGATTTAACTTGTTTGTGGTTTCAGTCAGTTATCTTGGGCTCCAAGGATGTCATGGAGGAAGATTGTGACAGAACGAAGCTCTTTAGTTTATGGTGGGCCAGGAAGCAGAGCAGAGTAAGAGTGCCCGAGTGCAGGGGGCCAGTGATAAGGTCTAGAATCCAAGGTGATACCTCCATGACTAGCCAGGTACACCTAGAAGTGTGCTCTGCCAATCCCCGGGCGGTTCTCAAAGCCAGTCAGTTTTAAACTCCACCCTAAGGGCCACATGGGTGAATAAATAAAATTATAAAGTATTTTCATGAATTGATTTCCCAATTGTAAATGCTTACTATTCTGATTTTAATCTATGAGTGAACTGAGGCACTAAGGTCATCTAGCTAGGAAGAGGAAAACTGGATTCAGGAATAGGCAATCTGAGTATCAGGGTTTGTACTGTTCAACTCTTACACAAATAATCATGTAGCTATTCAGTGGTTATCGTTTCCTTTATTTTGCTAAAAACAAATATTCTATATATGTGTATGATGGCCTATTTATTCCTTTCATGCGTAGCACAGTACACAAGGTGCAGAAGCCAGCAAGGATGACCTTGTAACTCTGGATAGGAAGGCCCTCTTACAGCACGGTTATGCAGACAGCCTTTACCGTGTGCAATGCAGTGCAAGGAAATCAGATGCGGTAAGTCGTCAGTGTACTTATTTCATAAACCACTACAATAATTTGCCTTTTAAGACTTTACAGACTTATAATTGTATAAATAATAGTAACAATTGAATTTGGACTGGGATGAATATTTATAAATGGGGAAATTGAGACTATTTTAAAATGGTTGATTATATTTGGTATATTTTCTGTGGAAAAATTGTCTTGAATCTTCAGGTATTTGTAAAAATTGAGCTTATATGATATTCACGATGTTAACTGGCCACTATTACGTTGTTAGTGAGTTTATTTGGCATCACCTCCTTTGCTCAAAAAGAAGCCTGTTTTTTTTATTTTAATAAGCTACTAATACTACAGAAATTCTGGCCATTTAAGAACAGAGTCAGCAGTAAAATAAATTTTCTTTAGGACTAATGAAGCAAAACTTTATTTTATTTATTATTATTTGTTTTTGAAGTTAAGAGTGGGACATTTATTAAGAGAGAGAAACAGAACTCCTGAGAGATGGAGGGGACCTGAGTGGGTTGCCAGTGAGCCCACTTTTCAGAGGAAGTTTTATAGAGCAAAATCGTGTGGCGAGTACAATGTGTGTCAAAATGATGATTAACCAAAATATTACAAGTGTAGTTGCTTAGGTAATATTGATCCAATGGGGAAGAAGGTCACGTACCAAATGGACATGGAAAGAATGAAGACATTCTAGGATGGGGTGGATCTGGAGGTCTTGGTCGCCCACCTGGGTGACCTAGACTTTATCAGATCAGTTGAGTGTAATCTTCAGTTCATTGTTTATCCCTCCCTCGGCCAGGGGTGTAGCTCTGGTCATTCTAGCCTTATCTTGAGGCCTGACCTTCAATGGATGCACCTCTAGCCACAGTTGTAGTATTCTTCTCTTGTGTACTGACTCCACTGAGGGCCCAGCCCTGTCTGACTGCCTGTAATAGTTCTACCTTACTTGGCTGTCTATAATATTCCCCCCTCTGAAGAGGTACCATAACTGCAGTTAGGGGAGAAAGGGTGAAGTTTCCATCTAGCTGCTTCAAGTTGAGAAGGGTCAGTGTCAGGGAGACCACAGTCAGTGACCTCTGGAGAGCTCATCTGACGGGCCTTGTGTAGAAGTCCTGTTGTAGTTTAGCAGTTATGAACTCCCTTCACAAGTCAATCTAGTGGGTCCCAGTGAAAGAAGGCTGGCATATTTGTAGTTGGTTCCATCTGTGTAATCACTTGAAGTTTGGCATCCTCTAGGTGAGAATAAACAAATTTTCTAAGAAATTAAAGCCTGTGCAACCAAAGTATGGCACTAGAATGGAAAGGCAGATTGGAAAAAAGAATCACATCTAGCTATTTTATTGTTTTATGTATCATTTTGTTATACTTTTCTGCTGGGTGTTTAAGACCAAGTTAAAGTGAGACCTGTGTTAATCAAAATTGTCCTCTTACTTTAGGGTCCTCAGGCATTACTTTTGGAGCTGCATACAGAGCCTCTCAGCTCCTCTGTCAGTGTCAGCCGCCAGGATGGGTCACAGTCTGGCTTGGTCACGTCACTTCATGTGGAAGCAGGGGAGACTTTTCCCCTTCAAGTGACCCTCCTCTTTGGCTGTATTAATTGATTCCTTCTCTGGTGTCTAACATTCTCCCTGTTCAGGAGGTTGGGTGACTCACCAAAGCTGTAGGAGCTTGTAGAAAGGTCCCTCATGTCCTGGGTCAGTGTCTATCCCAGTATAGAATAGCTTTTTAGTCAGCCATCTTTATGTAATTACCTGATATTGGATGACACAACTTGTTATCCTTCAGTAGGGTGCCAAAGAACCATGTACCTGTCTGTAGATATACCTTGTAAATTATTAATGTCTAACCTTTAATTTTTAGTGTGACATTGCCTAGACGGCTTAGCATCTGAGGATCTCCAAATGTAATGACACATACATATATGTTACATAAATTATTGTTTGGCTGGTGGTCTCATGTTGGCTTGACATGTATCTCTTTCCACAAGTAGCTGGAATACAAGAGAAAGGCCAATATCCAAGTCTAGAAGGAAAAAAGCTTACAACTATAAGCAATCTTAATTTTATATTTTTGAAAACCTGTATCCTCAGAAGGTATGAATACATTTAGTACACCATGGCATCAGCAATTATGAGTGTCACAGTTATATGGAAATCTTTGTCTCTTAATTTAGTTTTGTATTAAGAGGATCTTATAATAAGAAAAACCTCATTGTTTATCTAGAGAATTTAACCATTGTGAACATATATAGTAGCATGTTTAGAACTCAACCTTTTGATGACAAACAATGTAAACATATTATAATAACATATTCAACAGTATTTATTGGGATGTGTCTCCCATAAGGCTATAGAGATTACTGAGGGTCCCATTAGTGAACAAAGGCTGGAATAATTGTTTTCCAGGCAGCTGCTCCTTTATTCACCAAAGGGAGTCTTGTCTAATAGTTTTCTCATGCCTCAGTGGTCCCCATTTTAGTTATCTTTACCAATGAAAGACTCCCAAGTTACTGTACAAAGACAATAATAGGCATTGTATTTATAAAACCAATCTTACATTATCTCAATTAGTTAATAAACTGGATGGAAATATGTTACCAATTTTAAAGATACTTTTTTTTAGCCTTTTAACTCATTGTTAATCCTGGGAACAAAGATATTTGGGCTGTGTCATAAGTGTCTATATGTCAACTAAAATAGAACATACACCTGTAAATTGACACATGGAAACATATGTAGCACTATATATAGCAATTGTATATGTAATAATCACATATTATCTTTATGTTATTAAATTTTAAGACTCTAATTTGTAAGTCTCATGTAAGTCCTAAGACTATTAGTCCTCATCTGTAAATTAGTTTGGCTAACCCGAAAATCTATATAAATGGTCTTCCAAGCTGTCAAGTTGATCTTCAATAACCCTTTTATAATTTTAGGTTTGTAATTATAAATAGACTAGTCAGAATTTTCATACATCAGTTAACAGAGATCCCTTGTAATAAGAATCAGAAGGAAAAAAGCCTTATACACCTGTGAAAGCAAGTAAGGCTCTTGTGTAGGGACTGCCTGGGCTCTAGTAGGAACCAGCTATTTCCCTTCTCTCTTTTTTCTGGCCTTCTAAAATTAACAATATGGTATTCACCTCCAAATGTAATAGCACCTTGTAATGCTGCTTGTTTTTCATTAGAAGTCAATGTTTGATTTAAGAGTAACATTATATCTTTCCAGTCTAATTCATAGGTCTAAGTAAGTCGCCTGAAAACCTCAATGCACTTATCAGGGTTGTCTGAAAACTTTCCCAGATCTCATTTGATCTGTTTGAGGTCCCTGAGACAAAAGGACATATGGACATGAGTAGTGCCAAATTCTTCACCCACTTCCTGTAATGGGTATTGTCCCTATGGAGCTTGAATGAAACCAGATAGAGATGGATACAGCCAAGAAGAGGCTTTGATTAAGGTTGGCTTGGGAATCTTGTCCTTAGTATCCAAAGGGCAAGCAGGGGGACCTCAGGCTCAGTAATAGTAGATGCATCTGATTGTGCCTTGGGGGCCAGTGGTGCTTGGGCTTCCTGTGGCTTACATTTACATTTTGAACAAAAGTAAGGATGGTCCCTTAATACAAAGAAAGTCTGAACATAAGGTAACTGACAATTTTCCTTCTCTCCTACAATACAATTCTAGTCATGAGGTAGTATCATAGTCAATACTTCCCTCTGAGTTCCATTTCCTCTCTAGGGGGTAGGCAGGCCACGTGCAGGTGCAGAAAAATATTAAACAGCTCTTTCTCAATACATGAGGGTTGAACAATTTCCAGTGCTTAAGAATGCATTCCAAAGGAGTAAGAGAATTCAACATTGAGTTTCCCATCAAAACAGCAAGAGGAAAACAGGTGTCCCTTTAATCCCTACTTGGTTTCTATATCCTCAAAGCATCCCCGAGGTGCCCTGCTCCAGAGCAGGTGTCTGCTTCCTGGACGGTAACCAGAAGATAGGTCGGGCTGGATTAGCCACCCTTACTGACGCACGCCTCTGCCTTCTCCGGAAACTCATTGTTAACTCCAGCCTTTTTTTTTTTTAAAAGAGTGAGTGATTTCCACTGCAACAGTCTAACAAAATTAAGCCAATGATCAGGAGACCTGAATAACTGCTTTTAACTCCTTGTAAAAAGAGCGAGAAGGAAAAAAAAATCAAAGGGCAGATTGGAAGTGCTTGAAAAAGGATGTCACCTCTGTAGACAGAAGCAAGTAACAGCTCAGAAAAATTCCACCCTGGGCCCTAGGGCAAAGAAGTCTCCAAGACATTTATCCTATCTACCTAATGAACCAGGCAATCTTTCTTAGCAGCAAGGTAAAGCCGAGTGACACACCTATGAAACTCACAGATTAAAACTTGTGTTCATTGTCTGGCAATGACAAATTACATATTAGTAAAGGCACATTTATCAGTTTCCCCCACACAAATGAGAATCAGACCTGAGAGGGGAGGAGAACAAGGAAGTTGGTAGTACAGTTAGAAACAAAGCAGCTGAGTAAGCACTTCCTTCCACAAAGCTCAAACATAAACATAAACATCTTAAGGAATATCTATGCTTCCACCTTAGAGTAAGCACAAAACATAAACATTTTAAGGATTATATTCCCATCTTCCCAAGGAGGTACAAAACAACAGAAAAAAGGCCTAAATGATCATCTCACCCTAAGGGGGCAGGGTTCAGTTGCCAGTGAGAAACTCAGGGGGGGACACCTAAAGCTCAGAGGTGGCTACCCTCCAAATTCAGAGTTTAGCATAGCCCCTTTTTGCTCTTTTGTCCTCTTGGCCCTTTTTCTTCTCCCTTGTCTTTGCAGTCACTTTCCTGGAAATCTCCAATACTACGGAGTGTACACTTGGCAATTCTTTCCTCATTGTACACAGAACCTGGACTATTTTTACCCTATTAAACTGTAACATTGGGGCTTTCTCTGAGAGTAGGATAAGTGAGGAAAAAGTGAACCATTGGACTCCTTCTCTGCCTAAGTCCATAGACTTCACCAAGTCCTATACATGGCGTCAACCATCACTTTAGCCATTTGTATCTGCACAGCTTAGGACATGATCCCAGCCACCCAAAGAGGGGAGCCTTGGCCTTCAGGCGGACTGAATTTATGTCCTTCGGTTCAGAAAGATAGGTGAAAAGGGCAGCTCAGAAATCCTCCTTTTAGATTCTATGTGTTTTGGCCCGCATATGTGCTGTTTATGGAAATAGCTCCCTCTAGTGTCACCCAGAGATCGGTTCTTTCCACTGTGTCTCAGGTTCGGTCTCCTGTACCTGGGAAACAGTGCCCAGAACACCAAGCCGGGTGTTGCTTTTATGTTTCTCCTGGGCAGGGAAAATTCCGATGTCTCATCTGACCCAGAGACAGGGTATGTATTCATCATGTAAGATGACATTCCTTATCTTCAGCATTAACAAACACTCATTTTTATATGAGCTCAATTTAAAAGTTCTTAGTTGTTGGATAGGAGGTAAAGGCTAACTAGAATCTCCCGATTTTTAGCAAAAACATGCCTCTAAAAAGGAAAGTACAAAGTGATGGGAAAAGATCAGAAATGAGATCAGCAAAAGAAGGTCTTCTCTTCTCATGCTCACGGTGAGTTATTGAGACAACTTGCCCAGGAGTCATCACTCAACCTGGAAAGGTGATAGTGGGAATCTCAAGAGCTGAGATTGCCTCCTCACCAGTGGAAGATCAGACCAAAAGGAAACTGGGGCAGAACAGGCTCAACATTCCCCTCTAGAATGTAGAGGGGGGATCAGGCCAGACTGTCCCAGTGAAACCTTAC
This sequence comes from Hystrix cristata, assembly GCA_004026905.1. Classification (NCBI taxonomy): domain Eukaryota; kingdom Metazoa; phylum Chordata; class Mammalia; order Rodentia; family Hystricidae; genus Hystrix; species Hystrix cristata. Next base: position 30,858 of record PVJO010006923.1, on the reverse strand, counting down.
CCCCAAGTCTTAAGAACGGCTACTGGCACTAATTGCCCTTTAACTGGTAGTTGGAGTCCCGTAATTTATGAATAGGCATGGATATTTTTAAAATATAAACTAGATTTCATCAATAGACCCATTTTACAGCATTTCACATTTTGGTTATTATCAAAATCCATCCACTAGGGGATGCGCTAACATTTTTTTCCCTAGCACTGTCTACTGTCTAAGATAAGATAACAAACCACAGAAGTCAAAACAAGTCAAGCAAGGAGCATCAGTAAATTCAGCAACTAGTAAGTCCAAATGTAGCATGTACGAAACAGGAATATAAAAACTTGCCTAATAAAATGTTGCATCAATGAGACATCATAATCTTCCCCTGTTCTCAATTTAAATTTCGCTTAACCAAAAGACAAAGCATAAAAATTCAAGGCATAACAGACAAGGCATGAGCAACTTACAAACAAGAATGACAATTTCTGATTACCTAAATGACTGACAATCTGGAATCTATGAAACAAAAACAAACTCTTACCTCCTCCTAATTATCTTGGCGCGGACCTCCAAATGATACAGGGGAAAAAAATATAACTCCCAACCTGCTGGATGTCAGTTACACTGAGTTCGTGTTCCCCAAAATTGAAGAATGAATTCTAAGGAACAAAGGAGGTTAAACTTGGTAAATTTATTGAGAGAAACAGAGCTCCTGAGAGACAGGAGGGGACCCGAGTGCGTTGCTCAGCAAAACTTTAGACTTTCAATATTAAACTTAAATTATGCATCTTTTTCAAAGTGAATTAGACTGATGAGAATTGCTTTGACCATCCTGGAATACACAGATAATCATAAAATTTCTCTAGTGTCCTCGGGTAAGGAGACCAAGCTGACGGAAGGTGGCGTCCACTGGCCTCTGCGAACCCAGATGACTAACACCTTAGACATTCTGCAAAGGTGGATGAATACCAAACTCTGACTTACGTATCCTAAATAATAATAAAGCATTATGGAGTTACCTGGTTACATTATCATTACATCACTGAAGAGAAAATCAGTATATATTTTACTTGTTTGCAATCATGTGTAGTCGATATGTCCTGAATTGAAAGCAATGTATAGTTAAACTCTGGACCAGGCTGACTGATTTTTTTTTATGGCTATCCCCATTTGCAAATTTGTTACAGTTCTTTGCTAAAGAATATACATTACAGGACTGAGGATTTAGCTCAAGTGGTAGAGTGATTGCCTGGCAACCGCAAGGCCCTGAGTTCAATTCCCAGCACACACACACACACACACACACACAGAACGTACATACAATTTTCTATACTTGTCATTTTTCAGATATTTATGCTTAATAAAATAGGGAATGTTACTGGAGCTGTCATACTTAGTAAAATAAAGTGTTACCAGGGCTATCAAAAAAATAACAAAGCTACTTTATGAGGCAAAATAGTGTCCCAAATAGGGCTTATTTGGTTATTTTCTGAATTTTTATTTGAAATGGATGTCACCTTACTTAAGGTCCATTGCATATTGTTCTTAGAATAACCCCAAGCCCTCTGGGTATTAATGGATTTCTTTCCTTACAATTTCATTTAGTGACAATGTATATAAATTTATCATGAGTTAAATTTTATTTTTTTGACACAGCAGTGCATTTATCTATTTTACTTCTCCATGGAGCTGTTCTTATGAGTAAGCTTTTAAGGCAACAGAAATTAGTGCTGACTTATTTTTAAAATGTAGGTAGAAACATCTTTAATTTTTAGCTACTTAAATAAACACCAGAAACAGCGAGCCTATGGTTTTCATGACTCTCTGTAGTTCTTTTGCGATTTTTTTAGTGTTGTCATATCCTTTGCATCAATGTGACTTCTGCTTGGAATCTGCTTTTCATCGAGGCCGATCTCTACATCACTGTACCTGAGGGGATTCCAGCCTTTCCTACAAAGTACAGACCACTATACACTTCAGTATTCAGGATGAGCTTTCTGCGCGGATTCTATCATAATCATTAGACTCTCTATTTTGCTTGCTTTTGGGTTTTCCATTTATGTTTTGGCTGATGTCAATTGTTTCTGTACATAATTTCAGTGCTTTAGTTACTGTGTACTTTATGACTCATGCTTGGGTATTATGAAAACATACTTTACTTGAAGGTTTCTTTTTAATTGTTGTTTTAAATGTATTACTGGACAAAAATCATTATGTGTCATTAGCTTATAATTGGTCATAATACAAAATGCAATATTGTATTAAATGATATAAAAAACTGTTTGGGGCTTATGCGTAAATTACACATTCTAAATTTCTACTGAATAAAAGCTGAATTCAATTTTAGACTAAGATTTACAACTCAATTGTAATTCAGTTGTCGTCTAACAATTGTAGACTAATGTGCCCAACTTTTCCAGGTTTCTAAGTAATTTTTTCCTTTGTAGTTTTTATGATGTCTTTAAACATTCTTATTTGATTTTTTTTTACCATTTTTTAAAAAGGAGTCTCCTGAAGGTTTCAAAACCTCAATTTTTAAAAATGTTAACTTACTCAATTTTGTTTATTAGAAGGATCAATGAAGATAATATAATTTACATGCTAAGACTAGGACATGCTTTGTTTTGACTCTTTAATTTTTTAACTTCTTTTATTTGCTCCTCCAAAGAAATATGTTAGGGTTTGTAATTGCATGATGATTTAATTGAATTTAATAATCACAAATATTCCAATTTTATATGACCTAAAAAGTAGTAAAAATACTTTGAGATGATAAGTGGAGTGAATACAGTTTAATCAAACTAGTAATTAAGGAAAATTGCTCAAGTATTATTAATGCATTATAGAAATAGACAGGTTTATCTTTCATTTAATGATGGAAGTTTTGTTTCAGATTTCTGATGTAAGATTAGACGATTGCAACATCAGCCTCTCGTAGTGTGGATAGTTTTGTGTCGATGTTGGTATTCTTGAAGCAGGTGAAGATGCATTTCACATGTCATGTCTTGCTGAGGCGAGTGGCAGAGGAGGTGATAGCTCCTCTTCCTTCGTCCTTGTTCCGTGATATACATGGCAGTTTATCAGAGATGTGTGATCATTTCTTCTGAAATTTAAGTCCATGAAGATGCAGTAATTCTAGATTAAATAGGAATTTAAATTTATTAATGATGGTTAGCAGTCTGTATTTAAGAAAGAAATTAGAAATGTTTGATTCATATTTTAGGAATTTTGTACTAATTGTATTGTTCTGCTTTTTAGACAATAAAGTTGTGTTATTTTTATTTTCTAAGGAAATTGTGGCTGCAGAGAAGAAGAAACAGACTGTTGCAGAGCAAATGATGATAGACCACTTATCGAGGTCAGAGTTAATAACTGATGATAGTAATCATTTCCCAAAGTTTTCATTGTATTTCTTTTTCATGGGTAACACTTACATACCTGGTCAATTGGCTAACTCAGAGCTGAGCTTTGTTCACTGCAGTCTTAAAGGATTAGTAGTTATTTTTCAGAGCACCCTTAGACCAATAGAAATACCTAACGATTCTCTTACATTTATTATTATTGTCTAAATAACATAATAAGCATTTGTTTCTTAATAACTTAATGACTACTTGAAAAATATTGCATGTCAGTTAGAAGACATTTTTATTTCCTATTTAATTGGCACAATTACTAATGGGATGTATATATCTTTTGAGCACTGTGGAATCTCTGAAATATTAGAATCATTTAGGATCACTTTGTGTTCTACATTGATTTCCATATAATATTTGCTCTGTATCACAGCAATTGTAGAAAACCCAGCTTTACAAAGATATTAATTCTTTGAAAGAGAATCCCATGATATCTAGGGGAAACTGTGAACTATTTTGAATTGGTAGTTTATGTGGTATCCCCAACATGGTGAGTATTTCTGTGTTTCTCTTAGAAAATAATATCCCACAGTGTCCCTGTGAGTTCACCCTGTGGTACTTTAGGGTGACTTGGATACCATTTGAGAACTGTGAGATTAATTGTCAAGAATATTAAAACCCCTTAGAAAATTGTATAAAGTTTTATCATTGATAGTGGCAAATATTATAACAACTTGTAAATGTAAGATTTCAGAAGAGGCTGAAATAATCTAGGGAATTTTTAAGGACAAAGTAACACTTAAGCTTATCTTAGAAAACAATTGTTTAGTTAGTAGCAAAGAGAAAGATTGACCCTCTCTACATGCATATGTTTCTGGCAAATTCTTTGAAATAGTTAATATTTTAGTAGTTTCCTCTGTATCTCCTTCTAGTATCTTATGTGCTTCACTTATGTTTTCTCTGTAACAATTTCTTTTCACAAGGTAAGTAGTGGCACCCATATTCCTAGACAGATGGTGATGTCTCACTTCTCGTTTACTAGACCCATCAGCAACTTCTGTCTTAGTTGAAAACTGCCTTTTTTGAAACATTTTTTTTTTCTATTTGACTTTTGGCTGCCCAGCGTGACTATCTTCTTCCCTCTTCTGCTTCTTCTCACTGTTTTTCGATTCAGCACCTTCCCAGTCTTTAAAAGTGGAAGTGCTCGAGGACTCAGTTCCTGGATCTCCTCTATATTTGACTCCTAAGTGACATCATCCAATACTATACCTTTAAAAACTCACTATATTCAGAAGCATCTCTAATCTAGGATTTCATTTTTACATTTTCTAATCTGACCACATGATCAAATTTATATATTGGTTATTTGTCACCACAAAACTTAGTAGCTAAGAAACACAATTATTTGTGTTCACGTGTCTTTAATCTTTAGGTTAGCTGTCCTGGCTAGACTTGGTTTAATGGATTTTACTTGTTACTTATGTTAACCAGTTATGTATGAGCAAAAGCAGGGGCCTCAGTTCCAAGTTTAGGTCTCATGTTTCCATTTGCTCTTTTGTGCTTCTGCCATCTCCGAGAGAACTCTGCTTTTCTAGCCAATTAGCCTGCAGAAAAAGACTCTTCTGCTAATGCAGCTGGGCTCCTTGGCTGGCATCATCCCAGATAGACAGACTTCCAACCAAATTGCACTTGCATGAGTTAGTTCAAGGAAGATCAGCAGAGCCATCCAGTCATATATAACTTACCAAAGAAAGTCAAATGTCTAAGCTCAAAATCAAGAAGTAAGAAAGTACATTCCATCTACAGTGAGGAAATGGCAAGGATGTGAATCAGAGTGCTGAAAAATTGAACCCAATACTACAGAGTATTCAATGCCACTGTTGACCAGCTCGCTGGTAGAACTTGGATCTCTCCCCTGCTTGTCTCCTTCTTGTGTACTCTGCTCCAGCCATCTAACTTCCTCCTTGCTCTGCGACATACCAGGTTCCGTTCCTGTCTTAGGTACTTTGCATTTATGTTGCCCTAGGATTGTAATACTATACTTTTTAGCCAGAAATTTGTATTGCTACTTACTAACTCTACCTCATACGTTTATGTAGAAGTCACCTTGGGGAAGCCATCCTTAGCCACCCTATAAAAATTTATAACCCCTTACTCCAAACTTCATCTTCTCTCATTAGTTAATCTTTCTTTTGTGGAAATTATCAATGTGCAATTTACTTCATGTTTTCCTTATTTACCATGTTAATTATATCTTCCTCTTCAGAATGAGTGCTACATGAGTGCAGGGCTCTTTGGAAGTTTCGTTCATTGTCACATTCCTATTGCCTAGCGCTGTATCTGTGTACTAAATACCTGTTAAGAGCTTGTTTAGAGGTTCTAGCAGGGGAGCGCAGCTACTCATACACCCTTGACCAGGGAAACGATCCTCCTCTCTTGGGGTGGTTGTCCTCTTCGACTGAGCGCACAGCTTGGGGAGGGATGCACATGGAGCAGTGAGGGAGGAAGGGGACACCCGCCTGGCCAGCCAGATCAGCTGAATCAACCCTGGCGATCAGTGGGATGGTGGATGTCGCAGCCAGATCGCCCTCACATCCTAAATACTTGTTAAATGGGCAAATGAATGAGTGATCTGGAAAATAGGACTTAGAGGCAGTGGAACTCAATTTTCCATTTATATATATGATTAAATTATATTTTGAGCTCCCATATTTCTTCTCTATGCCTTAATTTTTTATTCATTCTTTCACTTATTTATATTTTAAGTTTCTCATATAAGAGAAAAAGTATAATTTAGCTTTCTCAGTCTGGCTTATTTAGCTTAACATGATGGTCTCTAGTTCATTCATTTTGCTGCAAAGGATAGGATTCCATTCTTCTTTATGGCTGAATAATATTCTGTTGTGTATATGCCATGTTTTGTTCATCCATTCATCTGTTGTTAGGGACCTAGGGTGTTTCCAGAGCTTAGTTATTATAAATTGTGCTGTTATAAACATGGATATGCATGCATCACTATAGTATGATGTTTTTAAACTTTCAGGAATATACTCAGGAGTGGTGTAGCTGGATCAAATGATATTTCTATTTTAGGTTTTTGAGGAACCTCCAAGCATATTTCTCTAGTGGTCGTACTAGTTTACTTTGCTACAAGTAATGTGGGAGGGTTCCTTTCTTGCCACATTCTCACCAGGAATTATAATTTTTTTGTGTTTTCAATGATAGCTATTCTGACTGAGATGTGATAGAATCTCAAAGTTGTTTTGATTTGCATTTCCCCAATGGTTAAAATGTTGAATATTTTTTTCCTATGTTTACTGGATATTTGTACTTCTTCTTTTGAGATGTGTCAGTTCATTTGCCCATTTTTTGATTGAGTCATTTGTTTTTTGAGTGGTTAATTTTTTGAGTTCTTTTATGTATTCTAATATTAGTTCTCTATCACAACCATAGCTAGTTTATCAGAGCGAGAAGCATGTCTTGATTTTTATCATCTGCCAAAAGAATATTAAGATTTCTTGTACTTACAACATACTGTATATATATATTTAACATAGATATGTAAAACTGTAAGAACAGAATAAATGCCACTTTTTGGTTAATCCCAACCTTTTTCTTTTGGAAAATTTAAAAGTTATCTTAATATTCAGCATTAAAACATTTAATTTATAACTTGACACATAAATAAATGGAATGTACAGGGTAAGGTAGAGGTGCCTAAAGCTTTTCCTGAATGTTCCAACAGTTGTATAAACTCAATAAATTCATAGATTTCCCTCTCTCCAAATTGCTTTTTGTCTTCTATGGTTTTTGACAAGTCATGAGTCCTTTAAAAAATGTTATTTATTTATTCTTTTAACAAGCCAGTCATCAAATTCATTCAGATGTATGTAGGGTTTTGCCAAAAAAATAGAATAAAGTCAGAAAGCGCAAGGTTTACAAGGGTATATAGACATTTCTATCTTAACAAATGATGTTATTGTACTGAGTAAGGAGGGAATGGAGACTATAAGCTGAGCCTACCTTTCCTGCCATTAAAATACCTTTACAACCACCAATAATGACGATCTACAGTATGACTCCTCTGTTCCTTATAGCATTAATTGAATCTCATTTCACCTTGCAGGTTTACTACGAATCTTTTTACTTAATGACCTCAAATACAATTAGTTTAGTTCTGCCAGTATTTATCAAATATGTTCTTTCTACTACACCCATTTCTACTACCCCTTAATATAGGCTCTGACTGTCTTTTTATAGCCTATTTAAATGCCACCTGTTAGGCTCTTATGCCTCAGTAAAAGTATTTAGTAAAGTACATAGTAAAACTGGAATTAGGAGATATAGGCTCAACTATTGGACCTTTCCCTAACACTTACTAGATGATAGGAACTCTCACAAACAGTGTATGTGTGTGTCTATGCATATATATTATATATGTTTATACTAGCTTATGTACGTGTATATATGCTAATTTATTTAATCTTCATAAGAATTGTTGGACAGAGGTACCACATTACTCTTTATAAATGAGGAAACTCTAGCCTCAAGTTGAATGACAGAAAGCCACGTAGCAAATTTCTGGAAGAGGCGAAGGTGAAACCCAGGCAGTCTGGCTGAACCTGTGCGCTCTCATCTACCGCATCGCGGTTCCGTGAATGTGCTGGGCTGCCCGCTTCTATGACCTTGTGCTTGTGACATCCTTCTCCTCTGAGCACTAACTTCTGCTCACCTCATAGGAATCAGCACAAATGTCTTCTTAGATACCTTTGATGAACACTTCTCTATATTTTTTTCCTTTCAGGACTTAAGTCATTCGCTTCTGTATTTGCCCATTGAATTTCTATTACAGTGATTATTGGTTTGTTTCCTTACTGTATTTTACCTGTGTTTCTCCTTACAGTATCAGAAACCAGCACAATGTCCATCCATTTGTTTAAAGATTAGTAAAGACATGAAGCTTTTAACTCCCTTAAAAGTTTTAATTTATTTTTAGGTAATACTTATGGCAACACGGGAATATTTACTTTTTATGGCCAATATTTTAATAATTAAATTTACTAATATCTGACGAAAACATTATTCTGAAAACAGTATAAATTTTCATTTGGTACATGAGCTTTTCGAATTGATTACAATATGTGAATAACAGAGCAACACATTTTCACATTAATTATCAGACTTGGTATTTTTCCTGGTAGGGCTGTAATCAGTGATCCGGAACAAAATTTAAACGTTGAGAAACAAGAAAATGCTCATATCCTTCCAGATTCAAAGAGACCTCCTCTTCGATTTAGGAAAAGAACTCTGCATGAAACAAAGTAAGGTAATTTTAATTATACAAAGCAAGGATGCACTGTGTTATAAATGTATTGTTAAATTTTACTTCTGTAACTGAAAAGTTTTTATGTTTGTTTTTGCTGTTTTACTGTGTGAGTAGCAGTCCCATTTTTGCAGTTCAGATTCCAGTTCTGCCATCTTAAGATATTAGAGGCAATAAATTACTCTATCCTCTTTATCCTCTAGATTTTTTTATTTATAATTTAAGGGGGGAAAGCCATAACCTTTGGGTATAATATATGTGAAAATGTATAATACAGTAACTGAGACATTTTTCTCTATGCAATGTATACTAACTAAATTTCACTGATATGTTGAAATTAGTACTGCATATAATTTTCTTTTTGCAATTAGCTTTTTAGCTTATATAACCTTTGATCTAGTGTAGACTTTAACAGTCCTATGGTGCAGCCTACTTAAATTCCTCTATGTATTCACTGACTGTTAATATCTAGCCTCAGCTTAAAGAGACAGAAAACCTACCAGTACCAACAGTAGTTCTTTCATGTTTCCAGGATGCTGTAATTGTTTGTATTTTTCTGTCTCTTGTTTTTTCTTTTGTCTCATTCTTTTCTGGAAGCTTTTGTTTCTATACATTTGAATTTTTGAAGCTATCACATGTTAGTTTCCCATTGCTGCAGCTACAAATTGTCACAATCTTAAGTGTTTTAAAACAACGTAAAACTTTGTTCTCTTACCCTCATTCTGGAGGTGAGCAGTGTAAAATCAAGATGTTGGCAGAGTGCATTCATTCTAGAGTTTTCAGAGGAGAATCTCTTTTCTTGTGGTTTGCAGTTTCTAGAGGTTTCCTTTATTCTTTGGCTTATGGCCCCATCCTCCGTTGTCAAAGCTAACCATGATTTCCTCAGACTTCCTCATTCCACATCCCTTTGACCCTTCTGTAGTCTGTCTCTGCTTTCCTATTATAAATACAGGTGTGATTGCATTTAACCTGCCTGGTATTTAATCCTGGTAATCCTCTCAATTTAATATCTTCCGTTTAATCACATTTGCTGTGGTGTCTCTTTTATCATGTAAGTTAAGATACTCATGTGTTCCAAGCCTTAGGGCACAGATATTTTTGTGCGACCATCATTTACCTACCAAACAGCTAAACTTTTCTTTTTTATAATAAACTTCTATTGAAATGAAGCATACATTCACAAAGTGCATAGATTCTAAGTGTACAGCAAAAGAATTGTTGCACATGAACAATACTCATGTGTCAAACTTCTAGAGCAAGAAACAGAACATCACCAGAAACATACGTATCTACCTTGTTCTGCCTCTCTGTTACTGTCCACTTCCTGTGCCGTGCCTGGTTACCTTCTCTGTCCTAACCTCAGAGATTAGAGCTAGTTGGTTATGAACTTTATGTAAATGGAATTACAAAATTTGGAGTCTGTGTGTGACCTCTTTTATTTTCCCTAATGACACTTATTTATGTATTTATTTTGTATACAGCATGATGTTCTGATTAAATGTATGCATAAGGAATGCATCTTCTGCTCAGTATTATGTTTGTGAGTTTTATCCATGTGGCTATTTGTAGTTTTTTCCTGATTCTCGTACAGTATTTCATTATATAAATATACCATGACTTTTTTATTAACCGATATTGAAAAACATTTGGCTCTTTATGAATAGTGCTGTTATGGATTTACTTGTGCGTGCCTTTTAGTGAACATTTGTGCTCATTAAGCTGAGTAAACAGAAGTGGAATTTCTGGGCCATTTGTTACTTTAAAAGTTACTGCAAATAGTTTTTCAAACTGGCAATTTACACTAGTAGCAGAGTGAATTTTCTACTTGAAGAACATTTTGGCCAATGCTTGGTATTTTCTTTTTCATTTTAATTCTTATGGATGTGTTTCGGTGATTTAAATTTGAATTTTATTAAGACTAATGAAGTTGAGTATTTTTTCATGTGTGTATTGGCCATCCAGATATCCTTACTTGAAAGTTGACCAGTTTACCACTCTTTTCCTATATGTTTATGTCCTTTGTATCTTCTTTAAGAAATCTGTGTCTACTAGCTAGCACAAGGCTCCGAGTTCGATCCCTGGCACAAAAAAAAAAAAAAAAAAAAAGAAAGAAATCTGTGTCTACCACAAAGTCACTTCCACTCTGACTTGTAATGCTGCTATGTCATATGTTAAGTCATTGTACATGCATAATTGGTTTTAGTTTTTTTAAATTCAGTTTTAACGATCTCTTTTCATATACCTGTCTTAATTAGTATTGCTTTATAGTAAGCACTAGTAGCTTGCTTAAAACTAATCCAGTTGCCTGAAAAATCCTATGAGAGCATTGCTTAGGATTACCGAATTTGTAGATTTTACCCTGTCTTTCATTTTCCAAGAAGAGGAGGAAAGAACTGGGCTTTGCACCTAGAGGCAGGAATTAGTACTGTAGTTTAACCTTTCCTATCTCATTTTCCTTGGGAAGCAGCTGCTTGCAGAAGCACACACTTTACCCTCTGCATTAAATTTTTACAAGGTACTTCTTTAATGAAAATAAGCAGCTTAATTTGTTAAATTCTAGTTCTAAAAACTTAGCTTATTGTTGCTGCATACTTAAGCCATGATTTCCAACAGCTTTATCAATAATACATTGCATATCTGCTCTTTAATACGCTTGATTTCTTTCTGTATTGGTTCAGAAATTGGATAGAGTCCAGTATTTGTGCTGCTTATTGGAAACCTAAAACCTGATATGCCACTGTGAATTTCACAACGTCAATATGTATTTACTTCTCTCTTTTCAAGAAGACTCTAGGTTCTTTAATGCTATTACTTCAACCTATCACCATTAAAGAGTTCCCTCATGAGAAGGAATATAGTATAACTGTTATGAGGAATATTTTTTTCTAGCTCTGCCATTTACTAGTCATATGGCATTGGGCAATTTACTTAACCTATTTCTGAGTCTGTAAAATTTATTATTAAAATGGGGACAATAATACTTACCACAAAGAGTCATTGCAAGAATTAAGTAAGCCAATACACATTAAAGTGATTTAACAATGACTATTGTCTAGAGAATCTTCAATAAATAGTAGGTGTTATTGTTGCTATTATCTTCTCAATATTTAGAATTTTTCCAGGCACAGAATAGGTATTCACTAAGTACATAATACCAAAGGATTAAAGTGAACTGAGATAACTAAGCTTTCATGGCTCCCCTGTGTTCACAAATGTCATTTGGTTGGCAAGCTTTATTTCCTATTCCCAATTCCTTTTATAGAGATCTAGATTTTATACAGGGTAGATTTCAAGATCTCAGTGACCTTCACACTTATGTACTGTTTACATTATTGCTATTTCATTAGACTCACAGGTTTGTGGGAAGCGTATCATAAAATTACTTGGGAAGGGAAGTAACAATACATCATTGAGTCTTCAGATCTCTTAAAATAAGGGACATCACTGTAGGGTGCCAAAGTGTGTGCATTTGGGTTTTGCATTACGTTTTCGAATAATTTTTGGGCTTGCAGACTTTATGAGATAGTTCAGTGCTGTCTGAAAACTGTAAGGATTGAATAACTGATACACATATTTCAAGGCTTGAGCGTCACCTGGCTTTCTTCACACTGTTCTTTTGGTAAGAAATACTTCGAGCTGCCCATAACCGAAAACCTGACCGCTAGTGGCTAAATGAGCCAGAACTTGCTTTTCTGACATGACCGGGTGCTCAGTGTGAGCACTGGTGGGTTTTGGTTCAGCGGCATCGCTCTAGCCCGGCTGCCCAGGGTCTTACTGGCTTTGCTGACGTAGCCGCTTGGTGGCTGTAGTGGCCCTAGAGCAGCGTCATGTCCCTTTCGTGTCCACAGGCAGGATCTCTTCGCATCTACTGTCTCACGCAGACAAAGTCTTTCCTGAAAGCTTGGTAGCAGAACTGAGCTCCCTGGCCCTGATTGCAGAGACTAAAACAAATTCCATGGCGGGAGGGAGGTAAAGGAGAAGAGGGTTGGAAATGGCTTTCCCAGAGCCCATCCAGTGCTAGTCATAAGTGTGCTCTCGCTGTCCGGTGTTCACTTTTGTAGCATTTTGTACTATAGAGTCTAATGCATAGTTCATATGTTCTCTATCTTGGGATGATTTCTTCTGTGTTTGCTGTATATTAATAATCTGAGAGTTTTGTGTCTCTGTCTTTATCCAATACTTTCAAAATACTACCATAACTTTTTTTAGTACATTTATTATTTACCCCAATATAGATACCTTTAAAAATTATTGACGATATATATATATTTTTAACAGGATTCGAACCCACTCTACATTAACTGAAAATGTGCTTTCTCGTAAAGTACAATTTGATGGTAGGATCATATCAAGGTAATTGTAATTTTATTAAAATTTAAAATTCTATAATTATAAATGTGTATTCTCTTTTCACATATAAATAATGAGATTAAATATGTTTTCTCTTTTAAGTGAAAAATATTAATTTAGAACATGATTTTAGGTGATAGCTATTAATCTGTTATGGAAATATAGAAAATACAAAGCTCTAAGAAAAATGTTTTAATTAGGAATTATTTAATAAGTGATTTTAAGAGCTAGGCATGTTGCTACATGACTGTAATCCCAGAATTTGGGAGGCTGAAGCAGGAGGATTCCTGAAAGTTTGAGGCCAGCCTGGGCTACAGAGCAAAACCCTGTCTCAAAACACCAAAAAAACCCCAACAACAACAACAACAACCCCCAACAACAACAATGACAATGACAAAAACAAAAAGTGATTTTAAATTATTTTAGCAGCTGTCCATGGTGACAAACGCTTGTAATCTTAGTGCTCTGGGAAGTTGAGGTAGGAGTTCGAGCATAGACTGAATAATTTAGTAATTTAGGGAGATACTGTCTCAAAATCCCAAATTAAAAAAAGGGGTTAGGGATGTAGCTCAGTGAGAAGACCCTGGATTCAATCTCCAATAGCACAAAGCTAAATAAAACAAAACAGTGTTTTAAAAAGAAATTTAGAAATGGATTTTTAAAAAGATATGTATTACTTCTATAAAGCTCTAAATTATTTAAAATTAATTTTTATGTATGGTGCTTAATTTAATTTTAGTGGTTTTAGTTAATAGTAGGTTACTGATAATGGAGCAAACGATAAGGGAGATGATTTTTAAATCTTTTGTCTCAGTCTTATAAACTTTCGGTAATACATAATTCTACTCGATGTCTTTCATGTATATTCTTGGTAAAATGTGTATTTTTAACTTGTAATATTTGTTCAGCAATTTAAAACCATTTTTATGACAATAATATGTAATAAATGGTACATGTTTGAGTAGTTTCTTGCAAGCTAAAGATTTTTTAAGGTCTTTTGTATTTTGAAAATGTAGATTGAATTTGTAACACACATTGTAACATATCCATATCTGTATAAGATAATTTTTTTCTTCATTGAAATTTAATTTGATACTTCCTTGAGCTGTAGTATGTTTCCTACAGCTTCGTATACCACATACTCAAGGGTTATGTTTTCTCACTTTTAGATGCCCAATTTTAGTTCATTATTTAATTTAAAAATTATTCTATTTGAAAATCTTTGACGTTTATTTTTCTAGAAATGGACGTGATGCCTGTAGAGAGCTGATTGGGTTCTTTTTTACTGATGACCGGTCTCTTACAATATATGAATATCGACAGTTTGGGAAAAATAGGTATGCTATGAAACATCTGACAGAAGATTGAGATGATTGCATCTAAGAGAAGTTGAATAACTTCACTTATTTTTTATTTAACTTCTAGGACAAATGTGCTTCCATTTATTCCAAAAAATGGTTATAGTCATCAGTGTGGACGAAGAAAAGGAAAACAATACCAACTTGGTGACTTTTATATTGTGAGTAAGTGTATATATATATATGTAAAACATTTAATAGCAGCTGTGGGATTATGTGAGAGCTCCGTGGGGGTGGAGCAGCAGGGCATCTTGTCTTCAATTTGCCTCCTCTCCTTCTTCCTGATCAGGGACATTTGCGTGAGTGCAATAATGCTTGATGTTTTCCAAGGACGTTCTACCTCTGAGGCCCAGAATTATTCTGTATAACACCCCTCACACCATTCTATAATGTAGGTTGACTCAGAAAAGCGAATCTTTTGGCATTACCTCTGTAACAGTAGGAGTGATGCTCCATCTAGATTCAGTTTACTTGCTGAGGATGCATAGTTTCCTCCATGGAGGGCTGTTGGTTTCTGGAGCTGATGGCCTCTCCTTTCTGTAATATTTCATCATAGAAAACTCATATAGTGTAACAGAGAATTCTCTAATATGGGTGGATCATAGATAGTGTTACAGTTGGTATGGTGCTCTGAAATTTTGTTTTTCATTTTTTGAAATTTTTTGAGGTGCTCTGGATTGAACCCTGGGCCTTGTCTTTCTAGGCAAGTAATTTGCCACTGAGCTACTCCTCCAGCCCCAGGACTCTGATATTTTAGATTATAAAATTCACTCTTTAACATGACTAAAATGCACTATCCATAGCAATCATTCATGCAATTTTTCTCTCTCTCCCTCCCTCTCCCTATCTCTGTCTCTCTATTTTGGGACCAGATGGAAGGAACGATGAACCAGTTCTGTGAGGTCAAAGATTTCTTGGAGAAAGTGCCATCTAACCTTGACTATGGTTAGCTAGACTGAGATAGACTCATGGATGGGGGTAATGAAAAACTTTGAGGTCTATGGGACAGCTTGTATAAAGAACAAAAGCAAGAAAGCACATGGACTATTTGGAGAACCGAAAGTAGTTTGCAATATAGGACTCATGTTGGGATTGTCAAGAGATGAATTGAATTTATTAAAAGTAGCCTTATGTTAAAGAGTTATATGAAACGTATGGAAGTGTCCCTGAAGGAGATGTGGGTGGAATTGGGAGAGGTGACATGGTGGAAATATGTCTCTGATTACAATGTATGCAGTGAGTTGAAGACTAACTGCACATTGACTGGATTGGATTGTCCAATTAATCTTGGACAGAGGTCATGGCAACATGAATTAAGCAAGCAGTTGTGTCTACAGAGTTAATTAGAAAAATAAAAAAATCTTTGGGAGGCAAAATCAGTAATATTTGTTGACCAATTAAGGAAGGAGGGATGCAGAAACACTTGATATCTTATTTTTGTATTAAATATACAGTATATGTGTTACTCAGTATTGCCTCTTGAGATCTGGAGAAAATCAACTCTGACTTCTATTTTACAGCCTGAAGAAAGCAAGTTTAGCATCTACTCCAAGATGCAAGTTATTGCTAGCACTGAGTTGCTGTTTCCACCAATTTAGTGTAACTGATGATTTAATCTCACTGCCCCCATTTTATATTACTTTGAACCACATGTGGAAATCTGCTTCCTTATATTATTTCCATGGAAGGAAGGAAGGAAGGTAGGAGAGAAAGAAAGAAAGATGAAAGGAAGGAAAGAAGGAAAGAAGGAAGGAAGCAAGAAAGGAAGGAAGGAAGGAAGATATTAACTGCATGTTTTGTGTGTACAGTGGAAATTGTGAAGGCAATATCCAGGGAAGTTTATATTGTAAGAGTGTAAGCAACCTGTAATTTATTATTTGAAATAATAATTTATTATTTGTAATTTATTATTCTATTCTTAAAAATATGTCTCTTGAATATTTCCCATGTAAAAGCCATGCTGTCTGTTTTCTGATTCTTCCATCTCTTATTCTCCCCTATCTTCTCTTTTTAAAATATAGAAATACTCGGCCCTACTCTTCTCTTTTGTGGTGGGTTTCTTCTGCCTCACTCCTTTGTTTTCTTCTGCTGTCCAGATATTTTTGTGGAACCTATCTTTTCATTTCTATATGCCCCATCAATCTTTTCCTAAATATGCCCTCAAGAAATTTTGGTGTCAGCTATAAAGATAATACTCATGTGAAAATGCACATGTGCCATAGGCACACTTGGATCATAGTGCACCCACATATGTGTTCAGTCATATATAACATCAGATACACAATACAAACAGCATGGATGTGCCCTTAAACACACATGTAAGTATATGTGCTACGCATGTCACAGTCTCTTCATGTGCTTAATGTAATCTTTATTTATAGGAGACTCTGAAACTTCTCATCCTCAGTCTTAAACTCTTCTCAACCGGAGAGCCCATCTAAACTGCTGTGCACTACATATTCTAGCTGGATTATGATCTAAATGTAGGATAATCTTTCAATATATCACTCATAATTCTTGACCTCCCAGTTCCGAATTGTAAATTCTTTGGCTTTTCCTTGATACACCCTTTTTTCTATCATTGATAGTCTTTCTTTCAGTTTTTGTTTGCTTCCTGATATCAGAAAAAGCATTAATTTCTTTCTCGAAAGCCTTTATAACTTTTGGGTGTTGCTTTATCATGAAGACCCAGAAGATTAAACAGTAGAAAGGTCCAATTTGACCTCCCTATCTATAATAGTTCGTCTATTCTTTTCATTCTTTTACTAGAATTAATATTTCCTCAGAGTTTCTATTACTCGACATTGTGTTGTGCATATACTTTTTCATCTTTTGGCCTTCTCTGTCATGATACTGTGAGTCTTTGAAGGAAAGGGCTTACCTATCTGAGCCACTACTATATTCCTCTCATCCTGAAGACTGATGCGTATTTAGTAGGCACTGAGTACATTTTTTAAAGAATGACTTTAGATTTAAAATTAAAATTATAAATTTTATTAAATCCCCAAGGGAATACTTTTATTATCTGTATTTTTGTATTAAAAGCACTAAGATAAAGCAAACATTTGTATGCAGCGACTTTGTTAGTGGAGACTTCATGAAAGAATATAGGAAAGCAAAGGGCCATGTTGCATACGAATTGAGCTCAACATGCTGACATTGTGACATTAACTAATTTCTTTACTTCAGGTGTCAGTAAGATGAAATATTTGTCCATCAGGGAAAAACTCAAGGCATTACATTTGAAGTATAGGTAAAATTTTCAAGTTATGTAGTAAAAATGTTTAAATTTTTATCTAAAATTGAGGATTCTTTTCTTTTTTAATTTTCCAACTTACCTTTGAAAAGCAAAAACATCTACTTCTTTTTCTGGAAAATTAAGAATGTCACACTTACTTGTCAAAGATTATCTTTCATATGAAGATCTCCACATCTATAGTACTTTTTGGTTAATTGTCCTAAAAGACTAAATAAAGCATTGTATTTTGGGAGGTGGACATCTAATTTTAGTCCCTGGAATAAGTAGCCAAGAAAATTGTGATATTTTCACTCTATTAAGTTCTCAGTTTGATAAGTTATTGTGCTCACTTTCTTGGATATGTAAAAATGGCCTAATCTCTTACCACAAAGAAATTTGATAGAGATAATCTATCATTTCTTTGGTAAGTTGCTTGATAATTACAAATATAAAGCTAACTATTGTTGGGGGAAGAAGTAGCTTTGTTCATTTTTCAATTGTATATCGATTATTTTTTGTTTTTCAGTGGTATAGATGTACCTGTTTATTCATACACTTTCTTTTTCTTTTTTTTTTTTTTTTTGATTTTGAGACCAAGCCTTGCTAAGTTGCAACGTTGCCCAGTCTGGGCTTGAACTTGTGATCATCTTGCCTTCAGCTTCCCGGATTCCTAGGATTAAATGTACTTATATTTCTTTTTGGTACATAAGAATATTATAGATAGTAGGGCCCAAAGATTTGGGGCCAAATTAAAAATACAACTTTTCCTACACTAATGACTACCTTGATTTACTTACAATATCAGTTTTGGATGTTAATTTTTTCCTGGGCTTGATATATGATGTCTTTAAGCACTAGAAAGCTGTTAGTATGTAAACCAGGCAGAAGATCTTCCCTGAAGTACTTCCCAATTTATTTCTAGTTTTTCTTTCATAGAAAATGAAAATATTTAAGCAGTATGCTGAAGCAGAGAGGAAGCTGCTCCAAGGTGGGAACTATCAGCAAAGGAGCTCTGCTTGCCTCCAAATTCTTCTGGCGCATTAGCTTGGCAGACCTGCAACCCATCTGCAGTCTTAGTTGGGAAGCTCCAGTTCACTGCTTCATTGCTTTCTTAGTTGAAAAAGAGTAATTTTAAGGACTACTCCCATGACTGGTGTTGAGGAAATAGAATTTAAAACCAAATCTTCTGCCAACCCTAAAAAGCTCATACAAAGTTGTAAAGGAAATAGTTTCATTATTGAATAAATATTAAACCAGAACATAATACATCGTAGGCAGTCTGCTATGAAATCGCAAAGACAGAAATCTCACCCTTTTTAAGGGGTTGGTTGGAGATCCAACTAAGGAAGGGCACTGTGCTTGCTAGGCAAGTGCTCTACCACTGAGCTAAATCCCCAGCCTCAACCTCACCCTTTTATGTAGCCTAAAAGATGTTACAATTGCACGCAAGTAACTGGTCTTCGAGTATTAGGACTTGACAGCACCATTTGTCATCAATAGTTTATCCTAGATTCACCTGGTAATTACATTCACCAGCTGTGTTACCTAATTGACTTTATCCTGATGGAAAACAAACTGTTCATATCTTTGTGACGGAAGAAGTATGGCTTTGCACTTGGAGCAAGGTGCGTAATGAAATTATGCTCCATCCTTCTTAGAAGAACTAAGAGATAGATGTGCCATATCCCTTTTGGTTTACATTTCAAAGAGTAGTTTCCAGGTTCTGGAAAGACTCTCTTAGGTCAAAGAGCTAACAATTGAGAATATATATGTATATGTTTTCAAGGGAGGAGAAAGTGCATACATTCACTGTTCTGAGAAAAAGCAAAGGAGGGAAATGTCTTAAATTCAACAGGATGAAATAAGACTCTTAGTTTTAACTTGTACTTCTCCTTACAGTGGTCATTTGGTTTATTTTATTTTATTTTATTTTTTTATTTTTAACCAAGAACATGTATTGGTACATTGTACATATAATGATCACATTCATCACATTTATTTTGTACCTGTACATGGTGCCTCTTGGTTCTCCCTCCTCTTCCCCACCCCTCCCCTCTGTTCCCTCCATCCCTATTTACAGCAGGTTTATTCACATTTCTCCATGATTTCCCTTTCTCTTTTCTTTCCTTTTTTTCCCTTCCTGCTTTTCCCCCTTCTCTCTTCCTAGAACTCCTCTCCTTTGTATATTATCTTCCTTTTATATAATATCTATTACACTTCTTTTTCCTTATTTACAGTTATGGTTTCTCGTATCAGAGAAACAATTCTATGTGTATTCCTGAGTGTCTGATTTATTTCACTTAATAGTATGTTCTCAAGGAACATCCATTTACATACAAATGACTCTAGTTTATCCTTTTTTATGGCAGTGTAGTACTCCATTGTGTAGAAAAGTACAGTAGCCATTTGTGTATATAAACAATGGAATTAAAGTAATAATTTTTAAAGTTTGGCTTAATAATTTTGTCACTGAAACTTTGATGTTCTAATTGGTTTAAATCAGGTTTTATGTTTGTGTAGTGTCTGTCATCAAAAGACCAGGTGAAAGATTGTGATAAATCTATCACATTCATCAATTTATGGGTATCTCTCTGTGGACTAATACCTCTAGTCCTGTGTTTAGGGATGTCAAAATTTTGATAGGACACTTTTTTTTTGTTGTTGGTAAATCTTATTAAAAAAATTAGTTTCATATATAGCTGGCTTTATGTTCACATGGATCATTAAGTAGAAGACTGTTCTGTTTGAATCCTTGGGAGGTTTATATTTCTATGGTATTGGCTAAAATCTACATAGTTTCTTAATATTCTTCAAATATATTTTTTATCATTGTTAAATTATACCATTTCACATATAATCAAAACTAAATACTTAAAATTAATATTTGTTGTATTTTACTTCTTGTGTGCTTTCTAGCTTTAAATAATCGATCTGTTCTTTTCTTCAGGGTGCAACTTTGACATTTTTGAGCTCTGATCATCCAAGTCTTCCACAAAGCATAAAAGAAAATATATTACTTAGACTCCGGATCACAAATATTGATCAAGTCGCTTTGAATTCTGTGAAGTAAGTCAAATATACATTTATCATTTTTGAAAAAGTGAATGAAAACACCATTTTTATCTTAAAGTGAAACTATCACAGAACACTTAGATTTTTGTTAGGAGTTATATATATGTATTATATGTATACCTTTTAGAGCTATATATATATGTAATATATGTATACCTTTTGGATTATGTATTATATGTATAATATGTATTTGATGTATAATCCAAAAGGCGTACATATAATTTAAAAGTGTAGCTATTTCTCCTTTATGTGTGCCATTTTGTACTCAAATACATTCCATGTGTGAGAACAATTATAATCAATTAAGCATTTAAAATATCCAATTTTATGTTAAACATAACATCACTTTGCCTTGACTATAGCATTTTTATTTTATCAAATGCTGCCTAAGATTTAAGTTTTATAAAATGGGGTATCAGAATATTCTAAAAAATTTTCCCACTTTTTTTTTTTTTTTTTTTTTTGGTGGTGCCGGGGATCAAACTCAGGCCCTTGTGCTTGCAAGGCAAGCACTCTAATCACTGAGCTAAATCCCTGGCCCTTCCCACATTTTTGTATAATTCTTTTAGTCTAAAAAGTCATGGGTGCCGTGTACTTATAATATGTACTGATAGGTGATACACCTAATTAAAACATAATGGTATAAATAAAAATGACTTTAAATGATTTTGAGTTTTTAAATTGCACATACACACACACTTTTCTTGTTGTATGTTTCTTGGAATTAAATACAACAAAAATTGGTTCTATATTGCGTTAGGGGACCTATCCCGCAATTGTCTATAAAGAAATCAATGTTTGGTTATTACTTACTGTTTTTCCAAAGATAAATGCATGGGGGTGCTTTTTAAAATACATTTTTACATTTTTTGATTTGCAAGGTAACACTACTTTTAAATTGAATTGTTTTAAATTAAGTGTTTAAAAGAACATTGAAGCAGCTGTAGAAATGAATACAGTCACAGGTAAGTTTTGCAAGGTTTTGAGGATTTTAAAGCTTGTCCTGAAATCAATGCAGCAAGTACAGTTGGGACTTGATTGACATTTGCACTCTTCCAACTCTGAGGATTTCTTTGGGTTTGGAGCAGGGAAGAGTTGGAGCTTCTATACTGAAGGTTGTAAAGTAGAATATATATATTATATATATAACTTTATATATATAATTTTTAAAAATCAATATGGACATGCCAATTACAGAACTGCTTCCATGGAACTTGAGGAAGATATAAATATTCAAGAAGCCAATGACAGGCTGGTTTTCAAAGCCATTCAAGGTATGTGCTTGCACTACTCTCAAGCACTAGTTTTAATTTGCAACTATTTTCATTGTAATTAGTTAAAGCAGTATTTTCAAGATACTTCTCAGTTTTACAGCACTTGTTTTCTATTTTCTGTTTGATGTTTAAAGTTAATACATTTATTTATTTCTTAAAAATACTTTAGGGTTTCTCCTATGTTAACAGTCCTAACTGAATAGTATTATATGAACTATGAACTCAAGAATTTTGGAAAGTACTAGATAATACGGGCTTTACTTATAAACTAAAAAAATTGTAAAATTGATTTCTGTAATATAGTTGTCTTATGCATTAGATGATGTCCTAGAGATTTGTGATGGCTTAGTGTAAAAGAAAAAGTGTTAGGCTGGGATGGCTGTAGTTCATGTTTGGACTCAGTTATTGATTAGACATATGACTCTGAGAATCCCTTGTACTTTTTAGTTTCTAAACTGAGGATAATAAATGAGATATATGTGATGTTGGATATGATGATGTGTTTAAAATTTTGATTTTAGAGTCCAGTTTTATAGCCACTGCTTATATAGTGTGCTAGGCTGTAAGAGATAATTCCTTTGCTAGGCCTCAGAGTGTAGAAGAGACAAAGATATTAAATAAGTAATCACAAAAGTCAATATACCTTATGGATTTTGATGATTCCTGAGATATCACTTAAATATAAAAGGTTCACTTAAATATAAAGATTTTAAGCACGCTCTAAAAATATTTTACTACAAGAGGCTAGAAGCAGATTTGATGGTTGCGATTGGCATTTTAACTCAGATATTCTTGATATCGTTGGTGGTATTTTTCTATTCTATCATGATGAATACAGTTCTTGTCATCATTGACTCTGGTTACACTTGTTCTCTAATGTATTAAATCTAATCACTGCTTTAGAATTTATTTTCTTAAATGCGGTACAAACTGCATTAAGTGAAATAACCAAACTACAAGGGAGCATATAACGTCTTATACATTTCTGGAAGGAAGGGTTACCTTAAACATATAAGTGTAGGGTAGTACTCTAAAACTTTGATGCTATTTAACATATAAAGTTGTCATTTGAGGATTTCAGACTATTTTAAACTTTTTGAAATGGTAGCTTTTGAGTGACTTGTCTGCCATCGATTTTGTAATTCAATAATAATAAAGAAAAACAGATTAAAGATGTCAGGGTGGTTAAATATAGATATCTAAGCAATACAACTAAGATTTTATTTGTAGCATTTAGATTATTGTCTTGCTAAGAGAAACATTATTTTCTTGTGTGGTATTTAAAATATAACACTTTCACCACACAGTGGTGCTATAGTTCTGATATATTTACATGGGAGTGAATATACTGTATAACCTTCTTTATTAAAAACATCCTATTTTCCAAAGTCTTCTGTCAGTCACACATGGGATTCGGTTGAATATTCACACCCCTTATTTCCATTACATCAGTTTTCCTTTTTTTATAGGAGGGACAATTGCAGTTTGATGCCTCTGTGCCTAGGGAGAATTCGTTTCCATCTCTCTTTTTTGTTAAACAGATGTGCTAAAAGAACAACTGAAGAAAAGAGGTGTTCGCATTTTGACTGGATTGGGAAAATACTTTCAACAGTTGGACAAGGAAAGAAATGGACTTTTAAGTAAGGCAGATTTTAAGGAAGCTTTAAAAGTATTTCACTTAGAAATGTCTGAAAAGGTATGTACCGCAGAAAATGTTCTGCAGTGAGTAATATATTACCCTTAGGTGGCATTATTCAATTTTCTACTGAAGTTTTAGAAACCCATTTATCTCATTTATGCCCTGCTACCAGTGTTAAATTACCCGGCTGCAAGTTTTCTTGATTTTAAAAATTTCAACATTTATTTCTCTTTTATACATTTATTTTAAATTTTTAAAAATTTTTATTAGCATCTGCTTGTGATGTGTAATGAATGTATTCATCATGGGGTGTTGGTACTTATACATGTTGCGTCCTAGTCCTCTTTTACTTTCCATTCCCCTTTCCTCCCTCCAGTCTCCTCCCACCCCAAAAATCCCTTTCCCATTTCCATAAAGTCCACCTCTCTCTTTACTCTCATCTTTCTTTTTACTTTTCTCTTAAATTATTTACATTTTGGGTTTCTCATATAAAACAAACCATGTGATATTTAACTTTCCGTGTCTGATTTATTTCATTTAGCATTATGGATTCAGCAGGTAGCCATTTTCCCACAAATGACTCAAATGTATCATACATGTATTAAGAATTTAATAACCAGGCTCTGAAAATATGCATGCTACTCTCATGATCTTATAATGGAGAAAAAATCATTATAATGTGTGTGTTAAGTAGAGAATATTTTGGTACCTAACTCCCGGTCAGGTTATGGGGAAGGAGAGGGAAGATCACAGGAAGATGCCTGCAGGAAGATACATTCAGGCTGAACTTTGAAGGAGGAGAGAATTACCACAGAAAATTGACATTTCAGGCAAAGGAGAAGCATATGAAGGCATGAGGAGTGTGGCCTGTTGCCCAAACTGCAAATGTTCATCTTCACATACACTGTTCCCTCTGCTGTGAATAATCTCCCATTCTTTCTTTGTATGCTGGACCTCCTCATTCAAATCACAACTTTCTCTCTATTACTCTGACACCTCTTTCTAAAAGAGCACCACAGTCTAATCTCTGGGCCTTTCTGTGTCAACTTCACATTTTATTTTCTTCATGCCAACTGTTTACTGGCTCTGCTGTCAGGGAGGGACCAGGGAGCTTCTGGTTTTCTGCTCTTCTGCTAGCCCTTGCGATAGAACCTGGCATGTGGCAAGTGCAGAATAAATAGTGCATCGGTCTGAATGGATATATATGTGGAAGGAAGCCAAACAGCATGGTGAGCAATAAGCCTGGTACATTAAAGTCTTGCTTGCCAGGCTAAGAAGTTTGGATTGTATTCTAAAAGAACATGAATTTGGTTCATATCAAGGATTCAGATAAAGTATTCTTTTGTATTCTCTTTTTCTTCAAGTGGTCTTATCACAAGGTATAATATATTTTGTGGATGGAACATTGGAAACTGTATTTGTGAGATTTAGGTTCAAATTCTAGCTTTGTTATTTTAACTGTGTGGTCTTTGACAAGTCTTTTAACTTTTCTAATCACAGGCTCTGCCCAAGCAATTCTGAGGTAATTTCTATTGTCAGAGTTGCTTGGAAGCTCAAGTGAGGAAGTTATATGGGAAGATGCCCTATTAAATGTGAAATTCTGTGCCAGTATGATATTGCTTATCACTGTTATGAAATAGTGAAATACCTGTACTTTGAGTTTCATGACACTTAAAAACTTAGAGCTCACACTAGGAGTCATCTACCTTCACCTCTTTCTTTCATTGATTAAAAATATAACAGCAACAGGAAATTCAAATGCCTTGGTGTCTTTATTGACAATCACAGAAATAATCAATAATGAATAGAAAACTAGAATCCAGATAGCCTGACCTTGACTGTGCTTGCCCTGCGTCAATGCAGTATTTCCCTTTTGGGGGTTTGCTAAATGTTTATGAATAGCTTTATGAATAAAACTACAATAATTGTATGAAACTTCTAACACAGGGCTAACATAAGAGTATGAAAAAACTTCTCTCTTTCTCATACATTTTAAGAAATATTTGTGTTTTGTTTCCTGTTATTTTTCACTGAAAACTGCTCATGCCCTGGTAAACACATGCAGGGGATAGAAGAGTAAAATGTTAAGAATCATCAACCTGAGTCTATCTGGAGCTAGAAAATGTTTGCAGGAATCCATAGTCATTCTCCCTGATTTGAAATAAAAAATGCACATGTGCTTCAAAGAGCCCGATTTATATAGAAATACTATCAATGACTTTACCTCAGCTTTCCTTTAACTGAATGTTTTTCATTTTGTACTGTATCTAATTATGTAAATTTGTTGCTACTTATGTAGATTACTTAATTCTTAAAAATAACTTATTTTAAACGTTAAAAAGTGTCTTTTAATTCTAGTATTCCATAATTTGGGTGAGCAAATCTATCTTCTCCTGTCCATATTACTCATGTTTGTAAAGGTCAAACTCATTTTCAGTTTAACTGCACAGACACTTTAAATCTCTACTGTATAAGGAATTATGCAAGCCAAAAGAGTATGGATTGTTGAGAATTGAAGGGAGGCAGAACGTCTTGAAACTTGAAGTTTTATTTGAAAATTTTAGGAGGAGATGAAAGAGAACATTTGTTGAGTACTTATTTGCTAGGCACCTTGCTAGATGTTTTATTTACATTCTCATTTAAAGCTAACAACTTGATTGAAGTATTGAAAATATATTTATTTGAGTTTAAGAGTGCAAGTTGTAATTTCTTTGTTGTCAAGAATGCTGTGAATAGAATATTCAATGAAATAGTACATTTGCTAAAGAAGGAAATGGTAACAGCAAAGTGAACAAACTGATATAAGGGCTTACCTCAAAATTACACATTTCAGTGTAAATTATAGAATAGTGTTAACAGCAATGCAATTAGTGGTCACAATGCTATTGGAAATATTTCAGAATCTGAAGTGCTTTTGAACTGTCACAGATATAATACATTAAAAATAATGAAATGTTCAAAACCAAGTATGTTGTAACCATTTTTTTTTTTTTTTTTTAGTACACAGGAATTGAGGTTACAGGGATAAATTTGTTATGACTGGGCTGCAGGGTTCGGGTGAGGGCGGGGCTCATCGTAGTGATGTGGAGGGCAGTGTAAAGGGGAGACACTGGTAAAGGGTACAGAGTTTCATAAGACAGGAGAGATAAGTTCTAGTGATCAATATTATTGCACGACATAATGATTATAGTTAATAGTAATGTTTTGTATATTTCAGAGTAGCTAAAAGAGGATTTTAAATATTCTCACCACAGGGGCTGGGGATTTAGCCCAGTGGTTAGGGTACTTGCCTAGCAAGTGCAAGGCCCTGAGTTCGATCCTGGCCACCAAAAAAAAAAAAATATTCTCACCACAAAGAAGTGATAAATATTTGCAGCAGTGGTTATGTTAAGTAGTCTGACTTAATCATTCCATAATGTATACATGTATTAAGACACCACATTGTCTCCATAAATATATATGTATATAAGTAATATTTGTCAATCAATAATAAAATAACTTAAAAAAAGAAAAAATTTGTAAGATATTGCTACTACTAAACAGTTCTGTTTTCAAATTTTATTAGAACATGTTTGCAGTACATGAAGTACACATTCATCTTAGGTAGTAGGTACATGTACATAACACAGCTCGATTATAGAACTGTTTACCTCTGAGTCCCTTTAAATAATTTTCATTGTGGTTTGATTGGATTTATATGCAGTTTAAAATTTTTTTTTTGTTAGGGAACTACATTATCTGGTCCTACAGAAGATGTAACAAAATATGAATAAGATTTTCTTGTGGCCATTTATGACTAAAGATATAACAAAGAATGCTGAATGTTTCTAGGATTTTGAGTCTTCATGGATAATTCTGAATGGCAACGGCAATGGAAAGGACAAAGTTGATTATGGGGAATTCAAACGTGCCATTATTGGTGAAATGAATGAATATAGGAAATCATTTGTTCGAAAGGTAACTGTTAGGTGATCTTTTAAATTATTACTTTTAATTGGTTGTTCAGTTCATTATTTAAAAACTTGAATAAATTACCATTTAAAACTCATTTCCTCTCTTTACCTCTAATGCAGGTAATGTGCATACACATATAAATTTACCCAGAAGAAAATCACTTATGCAGAAATTTTAGAAAAATATATAAATGGAAAATAAAATTTTATATCACATTTTGTTGATACATGACTGGCTTTAAAAATGTAATGAAGTATCCTTGCTCCTGTTTCCTATCCCACAGAGTTGATGTAAGGATCAAATGAGATAAAATTCTTAGTATTGTGACTGTCCCAGTGTCAGTGTTCGAAATGTTATTTTAAATGATGGTTAAAAATATTTCCCAGAGGCCTGTGGATTTAGCTCAGTGGTCAGAGTGTCTGCCTCACAAGCACAAGGCCCTGAGTTTGATCCTTAGCACACACACACACACAAAATTCCCTGGTTTTTATAATCTGCATACTGAATATTAAAATGAAGATTCCCATAATCATGATAAATTGGAATTAAAACAGGGGCCCTGATTTTTGGAAACTACATTTTACTTGGGTTCTGGTGGCCATCTTTACAGTAAAAGTTGAGCAATGCAGTGTTCTTTTACTTCTGTGTATGGACCTCATAGGCAAAGAATATTAAAACAAAGTATTCTGTAAACAGTGGCATAAACAACTCTGTCAAATATAAACCTCCAATAGAAAAGTTAAAATCTCTATCTTTATTGATCGAAAGACACAATAAAACACCTTAAATAAGTTTACCACCTAATATTTATAAATTTGTACTTATTTGTACTTCACATGTACTGGTGATGGGTTTGAATATCAGGGGTATGAATTGGATTTTTGTGTTGTTGTTCATATGTCTTGGTCCTGGGAACAGAGTGGGGAAAAGGGAGCCAAGTGTGGCGGTGCATGCCTGTGACCCCAGCCCTCTGGGAGGCTGAGCAGGAAGACTGCAAGCTCCAGCCCAGACTGCACAACTCAGACACTTAGTGGGACGTTGCTTTGGGTAGCCTGTGTGATTCTGTGTACTTCAGCATCTTCACAACGCACTGTTCTATGATATTTTATGATACTCAGAGTTGCACTGAATTGGAGAAGCAATAAAATAATTAGTATTTCGAAAAGCAATGTTAAATTTTAATAGAGCCATAACACTCATTTTAAAAGTATTTAAGTTTTTCATCGATTTTGGTGGTGAAATTTTTGCAAGTTCACATTTGAGTTAAAATGTCCTCTTGGCAATTTGTTTTGGTCACTTACCAGTTTTCTGTGAATTCTGGAGCTACAAGTTACCAGAGACGTCTCTTACCAACTCTTCGGGTCGACAGAGGTTAGCTTACATTCTCAAGGTTAAGCTTCTCCCATATGCTAGTTTAACACTTTGAAAGTGTCTTGTTTGTAGCTCAGAAACAACCTACTGTGAAACAGAACATTAGGTTCTCATGTCTAATGATTTAGTATAAAAATAACATTTCTGTCTTTAGGCCTTTAGGAAACTAGATTTCAACAAAACTGGCACTGTGCCTGTCTCGGACATAAGAAAATGCTACTGTGCAAAGATGCATCCGCAAGTAATCTCAGGTGACTGTTATGAGTACAAATGCATTAGATTTCTAAAATGCTCGTTAAAAAGTAGTCTTTAAACACCTTAATTTAAAGCATAAACTGAGAACATTAAGATAGGAAATGAACAGTTTTTCTTTGACCTAGAGATTTGAGAACAATTTGCCCTTCTTAGGCCTGTTGTCTGCACATATTTGTTTCTTCAATATTTATAATTGAGATAAAACTCTTATTTCTCACTTAGGAGAGAGTGAGGAATTTGTTAAAAGAACAGAGGAGATTTAAGGACTAGATGATTGAGTATGCTGGTTCTCAGAGTCACCTTTACTCTATCTGCTGATGTAGTTATCCATACTTGAGGGTTTATGACTGAATAAAGGAGTGTCTTTCTCTGGGAATGGATTTATACATACAATGGACAAATATATTGCTATCGAAGTTTTGGGATACTGTAAATTTCTAAAGTAATTCTAGAGATTTATTTCCTATTATGTTTCTTCTGACTGTATTTTTAAATGATTAGTTTATAAATGCATTTTTGTTACAAAGAAAGTATTTGGCCACCATATCCTCTACTTTTCATCACATTTTTCTCCAGAGTAGTAAAAGTTACTATAATTTAACATATACGTGTTAAATGTGATAAAGTTACTATCATTTAACTATTTTGCCTACGAGTAGGCAAAATAGTTCACTCATTTCAAAACTAGATGGTTTCAGCATTGTGTATTTTTTCTTTTTCACCTTTTTAAAGCAATCTTTATTAGGTGGTTTAAATAGCTTCATCCACTGAATTGTGGATGAAGGAAGGTTTTGCTTCTGTGTTCGCTGGGTAAGCCTTTGTTTTTTCAAATATGTCATAGTTTGTGTTTGCAGTCATATTAAGGAAGACTAACTAGCAAGCTAAATACTCTTAAACAAAAAACGTATTATTTTTTTAAAGAGAAAAACTCTACTATCATTATAAATTCTAATTTATTCACTTGCCCATCTTTGAGATGCAACTTGTTTATAGTTTACAGTTAATTTTAAGTTGAGGCTCTTACACTACATCTAATTTAATTTAAACTATAGGAAATACTCTTTTTTTACTTAAGTAATTTCTTAGATAAAAGGTATTTTAATGTTTAGTAGAAATATGATACCCAAATGTCTGAAATGATATTAGAAATATGATATTGTTTTTATAAATATTTTCTAGTGTCTATAGGGATTAAAAATTTTTAGTTTCAGATGTGGAAGGTAGATATTTCCAAGAAGGGAGATTTTAAGGAGATGTAAAGTTTTTAACTATTCAAAATATAAATTTAATTTAATTAAGAAATTTTTTAAAGAAAATTATGTTAAAACATAACTGCTCAAATATACAGAAGAGAAATTTCTCCTGCTAAAATTTGTTTTCGTATAGATTACATCTTGATTAGTTTTTAGACTTCACTAAGTCAATCACAAATTTATTTTATTGTCGTATATTATCATTCTTTACAACACATAACATCTAGTCCGTTTTCTTTTTTTTATTTTATTTTATTTTATTTTATTTTAAACCAAGAACATGTATTGGTACATTCTACATACAATGGTCACATTCATTACATTAATTCTGTACCTATACATGATGTATCTTGGTTCTCCCCCCTCTCCCCCCCTCCCCTCTGCACCCTCCCTCCCTATTTACAGCAGGTTCATTCATCATTTTCCATATTTTCCCTTT
>PVJO010006922.1:72500-85440 GCA_004026905.1 Hystrix cristata | reverse complement strand
GTCTTACTCTGCTGGATATGCAATTATCAACGCCACTTTAGATGCCATTAATAGAACTAGAAAGCAAGGCCACAAAGGTCAAATCTAAGACCTCCTTCCTATGCATTAATTTGCACTCGAACTCTTCAATAAGACATTTGACCTGAATTTGGCTCTAAAGTAATCTAGCCTTAATACAGTGGCAGAAAACAAATCTAGTGATGCATAGAGGGATTCAACTGAATTAGAACAAAGTGCCGAGTCAATCGGCCCATCCAGAGAGCACAGGCATTGGATAAACTGATGCACGGTTGCACACTTTCTCTGTGAAGCATTTTTTTTTAATTGTTTCTTTTTGTTTTTTGAGACAGAGTCTCACTCTGTAGTTCAGGCTGGCCTTGAATTCGCGGCGATCCTCCTGCCTCAGCCTCCCAAGTGCTAGGATTACAGGCATGCGCCACCACGGCCTGCCCTGTGAAGCCTTTTAAGATCTGCTGGTTGTATGATCTCAGCCCCCGCCACTCAGCTCTGTCCTTCTAGCACAAAAGCAGTTACAGGTAATCACACAACACAAGACACGGCTGTGCAACCGCACCAGACTGTTACAGACATGGAGTATGAATTCCATATAATTTTCATGTCTTTTGATTTCTTTTCCCGGTCATTTAAAAATGTAAAAACTGTCCTGAGCTGGTAGGCTGTACAAAAAACTTGCAGCAGGCCAGATTTAGCCCAAAGTGTGTACTTGGCCAAGACAATCTTGGGGAAGACTCTTCACAACCTGAGTTCTAGTCCCAGATCAGCAACTACAGTGACTCACAGGAAGCCTCCAGCAAAACGCTTCCGGCCCAGAGCTCTCACTCCTTTCTCAGTGAGGTGGGCCAGGACACACAGCCTCCAGCATCCGTTAAGCTCTCTGATGCCTCACCCCTGTGGAGGTGCCCACAAGGTGACATCCTGAGGACCATCTTGTGCTCCCAAATCAACCAGTCCAGCTCAAGGACACTTAAAAATGCCTCATTCCCCTGTCATGTTGTCCTCCATGGGAAGCTTCTTGATTTTTTAAGGAGAGAAAAATAATCGCTAGTAGAACTTTCCCATGAAAGACGTTTACCTAAACTCCACTGTCTGCAGCCTACTCAAAAGGAAGCGATAGGCCAGGGGCGAATCTTGGAAACATGCAGACAGAATAAAAGATGGATGGACACTTTTCTGCATAGATGCTGCAAGGCTCACAGAAAAACAGAAAATAAAAATAAAGGTTATTAATACAGCCTCCAAAGCCGCAGCGTCCTACTAGCTGTTTCAGATAAAGAAAATCCAGGTTTTTCTTCAAATTGCACTAAAACGGCAGAATTAATATTGATGCAGAAGGGGAAAAGCAAACAGACAGTCAGGGACAAGACTGCACCCAGCCTCCTCCGAAACACATGTAAAGTTGGAGCTAAAATGTCATATGCATATGTAATTTATATGCAAAACTCTCCTATCACAGGGCCACTGGCTGCCAAGACGCCTTTCGCTACCTCCCCGAAACCCGCTGAAACTTCCTAATTTCCTATTATCGGTAACCCACCAAGGACAAGTGTGTCTGAGGAGAACACAGAAACTTTCTTAAGGCCAGCGTATCAAATTCTTCTCGCACGTTGCCTTCCTGGTCGCCCAGCAGGTTGCGGCAGGAAGACCTATTTTTTGCTCCTGTGCAGGCTCTGTCCCTGGCAAAGCCTGACTGGAGCAGACTGCAAGCAACCCTTGCCAAGAATCTGAGGCTCTGATGATGTGAGCCAACCTCAGACTAATAATTTTATATCTCAATATAAGCAAAAGAGTTCCACAAAAATAGACCGTTTTTAACAGGGCGGTGTTCTGTGCAGAGCGGGCTGGAGCACGCGGGCACCGTGCAGGCATCTCTCCCCTCTCCGTGGTACCTAACTTTAGCAACTTCCATATGTCTATTTGTCTGATCGCTGAACTTGGGGAAAGAATGTCGAATGAGACGTGACTCTTCAAACTCCACGCCTGGGATCCTTCGGAGGTGAAATACCTATCAGTGTGTAGCTAACACTTCCTTCCTTCGAGTTCCCAGGAGACAGAAAACAAACAAGCCCGAGGCTCGACTATTAGGGTTCTTCATCAAATGTCTACGCACTGGAGGAGAGTGTGCACGTATTTCCGCTTGCAGATTAATGAGGAAAATATTGATGCAGTGGAGAGCAGGTATGGAAATGGGCCGGTTCCTCTAAAGTAGCGTTTTCCTCAATGTTTGAAGTTCGAGGGTACCGGAGTGGCTCAGACAGCCATGTGTCGCCACGCAGGCTGATTCAGCTGTTTCTCCAGTAACAGTCCTGGGGGAAGGGGCAGAGGCCCATCTCCCCACAGAGCTCCGGGACTGACTGCTACCCAGGGCGAGGCAGAAGCCAAAGATGGCTCACGTTCTTTGCTTGGTGGACAAATGGGCCCGAGCTTCAACATCCGGACACAAATCAGCCTGCTCAAGGGAGTAAGGAGGGCTCAGGGGGATAGCGTGAGGTCTTTGAAAATGGTGCTCATTGGTGAGAAACAGAAGCAACAGAATGCATATAGCAAGAGGCTGACTTGAAGCTGGTGGCTCGTGGCACTGAGGGGACTGGCGAGTCTGCGTTGTGCCGGGCAGGCCAGCAGGCTGGAAGCTCTTCCAAAGCACGTATTGCAATCTCGAGTCCAAAACCGCAGGGCAGTGGCTGGCTGGAAATTCAGACAGAAGTCGATACTGCGGGATTGGGGTAGAATTTCTAGCTCTTCTGGATACCTCAGTTTGGGCTCCAACAGATTGGCCGAGACTCATCCACACTACCCAGAGTAGACGCCTTTCCTTGAAGTTACTGATGGTAAATGTTAACCACATCATCAAAACACCACCGTAGCAATTTGTTCGTGTGTGTGTGTGTGTGTGTGTGTGTGTGTGTGTGTGTGTGATTCAGGGCTGGGCTGGCCAAGCAGCCACTTAGAACTCACCACCACGTCCCACGTGAAGAAATTCAACTAGGTATGGCTGGAGCAAGGATCCGCTCAGCCAGGAGGGAACAGAGATGTCCGGCTGCCCTCTGAGACAGGTGTAGTCACACCGCACCTGCCAAGGACCACCCAGCAGACTGGGGTCCTCCCACATCTCAAGGGCAGTGCTTGACAAGTTAAAGATAGTACTTCTGGTGTGGGAGGAACAGACAAGAAGGTCAGCGTCCATGATCACTGGCTATGGCTGGTCCTCACCCAGCGTCTCCTTCAGTCTTTGCATATGTGTGAGCAGAGGGGAAAGACGCTTTTTTGGTCTAGATGAGAAACAGAAGGAAAGAGCTGACGTTTCACAGGTACAGAATGGTGGTCATCTGGGGATCTTGGACAGCCCTGGGCAACCACATCTTCCTGGAGACACAAGTCCATCAGCAAGGGCACCACCAGTCATACAGGCAACACAAAGATCCATAAACAGTTGTGTAAAACACAAAAGCACTGTGTGAAAATTTTACACCAGATGTTAAATATGATACTTAAACATCTCATACAAATCTAAGCAACTTATGAAAGGCAGTAGCTTCTTTTGTATTAGAAGAAAGAGAAAGGGATCAATAGTAATTAATGCTCATCTCTCCTCCTCCTCTCCTTTCTTTCTCCTTCTCCCTCTTCCTCTCTCTGTCTCTCTCTGTGTCTCTGTCTGTCTCTCTATCTCTTTCTCTCTGTCTCCCTCCCTTCCTGGGCTAAAGACTATAACACTCTCTAATGTTCATTAGTTCCTCAAAACTTGGTTACACTTCAAAATGTGGGGGTTTTGTGCAAAAGAATTTTTTTCTGAGACTTCTTCAGAATAGGACCAGGCTGGGGATTTAGCTCAGCGGTTAGAGTGCTTGCCTTGCAAGCACAAGGGCCTGAGTTCAATCTCTAGCACCAAAAAAAAAGAAAAAAGAAAAAAAGAATAGGACCTATCTCCCTGAAAAAAAACCTGACATGTGAGTACATTGGTGGTGAGAAATCCACGGGGTAAGGAGCAGCAGGAGGTGTGGGAGGGACTTCTAGCTCTGCCAAGATGCGTGATGTCCCCTGGCAGGACATGGCCCTGAAGACTGTGGGGCCAGTGGTCCTTGGGAGAAGCCCTAGATCCAGCCCACCAGATTCAGTCCCAGCGCCACTTGTTAGCTGTGTGACTTCAAGCACACTGCTCCTTGCTCCTCGGTTCCTTATCTACTAAATAGCAAAGAGGGTGCTTCGGTCATTGTGAGGACTAAGGCGGCCTGTTCAGAGCCCTTTAACACAGCACCCAGCATGGCGATTGGCTCCTGCCTTCTACACCTTTCAGTGAAAATAAAAATTATAACAATATCTGTAGCAGCTGTTTCCCAGACTCATTACAATAAAAAATAGAGGTAAGTGAGGCCTGGATACAAGGCACTGTGCTAGCGAGTAAGATGACACTTTCTGAGCTGAGCTCTGAGACCCACGTGGCCACTTTCTCACACCAGGTTGCTGTCTCCTAGCAGGGCTTCCGTGTCCTTAATCCTTGGTGGTGGCTCTCCGCCCCGTGTCTGGGTGGGACGGGGATGGGACGGGAAGGCCCAGAGAACAGAGCAAAGGTTTCTGATAATATGGAGGGAGCAAGTATATGAACATGATCAAAATAAACAGTGAACATTTAAATTTTTAGAAGTATTACAATAAAAGACACATTGCCCTAAACCCCCTCAAAACAGTCCCCTTCTCCCCGCAGCATGACCAAAAATATGGTGAGCGCTGCTGCCGAGAGCCATCCGACAGAAAGGCAGGCTCGTAAAAACATGACAGTGTGTCTTCATCGGCTTTATTTGCTGGATCCACTTCCGGCTCTTCTCCAAAGCCAAAATGAGCATGAAAGATCAAAGTTTTGAATCAACTCAGAACACTGAAGCAGCTACAACAGTGCAGCTAAAGACACTCACGAAAGGGGATTCCAGAGCGGCTTCAGGAAGTGGCAAGAATGATGGGACAAGTGTGCTCAGAGTGAGGGGCAGAGTCTGAGTGGTGTTAATGGCAGTGTGCCTTTTACTGTAATAAAATATTTTGTAAATTTACACATTCACTGTATTTGTCTACCACACCTCATATTCAAACTGATACACAGAGAGAAAAGGGAAGGGAAATGTTTTTTTTAATCGTAAGTGATCTGTGCAAAAACATCAACTGGTCAAACACCTATACAGTTGGAGACCCCAAACGAGAGGAGAGATTGGGATAGAAAAAAATACTTTTTTAAAAATATAATGAGTCAAAATTCACAAATTTGATGCAAATGTCAACTTATGTTCCAAGAAGTTCTCCAAGCAGGATAAACCAACAAAAAGAACAACAACAACAAAATGCACACGTTGCCAGGCACATCATGTCAAACTGTTGAAAACGAAAGACAAAGAAAAAAATCTCAAGAGGTTGGGGATTTAGTTCAGTGGTTAGAGCACTAGCCTAGCAAGCACGAAGCCCTGAGTTCAATCTCCAGCATGAAAAAATAAATAAATAAATAAAAAGAAAAGAAAAGAAAAAATCTTAAAAGCAGCCAGAGGAAAAAACCAATTACACACAGAAGATTAGTGGTAAGAGTGATACTGCCCTCATCTGAAATAATACACAACAGAACAATGTATTTAAATGCTGGGGGTAGTGGGTGCTGTCTATTTTAGAGTTCCATATCCAGCAAAAATATCCTTCAAAATAAAGACACTTTCAGACAAACAGAAGCTGAGAGAATTTATCAGCAGCAGATCCATAGTCTAAGAAATGCTAAAGGGAATGCTTCATTTTGAAGAACAATGATACCAGGAGGAAACTTGAATCTACAAAGGAATAAACAGCCTCCCCAAAATGGGAACTATGTGAACAAAATTAAAAGATAGTTTTCTCTTGTTTCATAATTTCCTTAAAAGATAATTAGTGGTTTTTAAAAAGTTAATAACAATATATTTTGCAGTTTATAACATATGAGAGATCACATGTATGATAATAAAGCCAAGTACAGAAAGGATCGACGGAAGTTTAGGGTTATAAAGTTATTACAATATAGGTGACATAGTATGATATTCATTTGAGATAAGGTGAAAATGCATATTGCAATCCCCGGAATACCGCTTTTTTAAAAAATAACAGAGGTATAGCCAAAGAGCCAATGTAGCTAGTAAACTCAAATACAAAGAAGGAGAAGGAGGAGAAAGAGGAGGAAGAGGGCCAAAAGAAGAGGAAGAGAAAGAGGAAGGATGATGAAAGGTAGAGGAGAAGGAGGAAGGGAAAAGAAAGAGGAGGAAGAGGAAAGAACAAAAGTTCCATGAGACAAATGGAAAATCAATAGCAAGATGGTGGACTTAACATTCACCACAACAATAACTACATTAAATATAAGTGGACTAAATATTCCAATTAAAAGGCAGAGATTTTCGTGCTAAAGACAGTAACCCAACTAGATGCTTTTGACAAGCTACATACTTTTTATAGGAAAGAAGAACATGTCCTAAGCACAGAAGTTCCTGAGATGAGCAGGAACGCAGGAACCCACCCGCCACGGGCACCCCAAGATAACTGAGGACTTGTTGGGGTCCTGAAGATGTAATTCTAGGGAAGACGTCAGAAAACAGAGTCACGATGCAGAGATGCAGCAGAGCCCACGGCTCTCATGGCAGATCTGTTCTCCAAAAGACCCCAGCGAGTGGTGCAGGTGGGGAAGACACAGCTCAGAGTGAGCTGGCCTGGACCAGGAGGAGAGGGGTTAGCAAGACAACAGGACGGCAATGTGACCTGGTTGGCATCAAGATCGTCCCAGAGTGCGTAAGACTATCCAGAGGGTGAGACAAGATAAATGTGTGGACAGCACAGTGGGGATCGGAGGGCTCCTGGCTGAGGATAGTGAGCCATGGTGAGGGAGTGAGCGGAACTTTGGCTTGGATCCTTCCTGGCACCCAAAATACTCCTAGTCTATCCAATTCTGGGTATGGCTGGAAAGCTAAGTTTTTATTTATTCCGTTTCTACGCTATTTCATAATGAATTTGGGGCAATGTATAAAAATACACTCAGCATTAAAGAAGGAAATATGTTCTTGAGGAAATCAAGCAGAGGGAGGAAAGGGAAGCAAAATCATAAAGACTGGGGTCTGCGATACTGAACAGGCTCAGAGAAATTTTAGAAACAAGCCCCTCAAAATGTTTCCCAGATTCTGCAGAACCAACAGACAAAGAAACACAAGAGGCCCCTTGTAGCAGGTTGGGCACAGCGGAATCACCTCATGAGTTCAACATCTGTAAGGAGCTTCAAACAAACAGAAAACTGTGAGGGATTGATACTTTGCAGACACTGGGATGCTTCCTTTAAGAACATGTTATGGAGCTAGTTCTAGGTGCCAGGCACTGAACTAACTAAACACAAGAGGAATTGTTCAAGTAAATCAGGGGAGCCCAGCCCTGTGTTCATGGGAATCTACAGTGAGGCGAGTATTTAGTCACTCATGCATCCAGGCAGTGTTCTAGCTGCTAGGCTGTAGCAATGAACAAACAATCAGATAAATGAATAGAACAAGTCTCATGAGAGGACAGTGCAGAAAACACTGGGACTGTGGACCTTAAATCAGGAACCTGACTGGGCTCTGAGGGAGCCCGGAAATCGGCAAAGGAAGAAGTTACATTTGAACTGAGCTTAGAGGAATAGCAAAAGGATGAGCCAGGTAGAAGAGAAGGCGCCGTGCCCACAGAAGGAGGACATCAGAGCAGCCAGACAGGCGGCTGCCCGTGTCTGAGGGCAGGAAGCCAGAGCCAGAATGTGGCATGAAGGTGGAGTAAGGAAGCCAGAGACAGAGCAGGATGCAACAGGCAGGATGGTGCTGCCCCCACAACAGACTCAGACCCGATTCTAGGAGCAAGGGCGATGGCTGAGGGCGTCAGGCTCAGGGAGGAAACTGAGTCAGATGTGTGTTTCTGTAGATGCATTCTTGCCTGTATGTGGGGAACAGACTGTAAGGAAGTGGTGTGGACAAGAGGACCAATAGAAGGCTCCTATGTAAAAATGCAAACCATGACTGACACACTGTGCTCCCCGGGGACCCTCATCCCCTTCCCTGATTTACTTTTGCTGCAAGACTCATCATATTCTCTCAAATCCACTTATTTTTGTATGCTCCATTAAAATGAAAGCTCCATGAAAAGCAGCAATTTGCGCCTGTGCGTGTTCATCCCTCCCGCCACGGCACAGGGTGCATAGTAGGTGTTCAAACATGGTTCTGAAATGGGCGAGGAAATCACAACCGTGAATCATGCAGCCCACGTTAATTGCTCAAGGAACGAAATCTACCGGCCTTTTGACAACAGCAGTGCCTCCTGCAACTCCAGGCTTCTGTTTGCTCACTCAGCATTGTGAGAATGAAATGTTCATAATTAAAATCATGACCTGACTTCTCCAGCTAAGCAAGCAGAACTACAGTACTCGGATCCACAGAAGGACCACCAGAAAGGCTTTTGCTTCCTCCCTGCGGACAGGGCCTCCGGAGGTCCCTGGTTCCTGTCAACCTGCCCCAAAGCCCACGTGACCGCCATCGGCTTGACCTGAGGGTGAGAGACTCTGAACTTCCTTTTCACTGCTCGGCAATGCATCGTGTGTTTATCTATGTTGCCATTACGTGGAAGGGACTGGAATTGGAAGGAAGGTAAATACCACATCTTGATTCTGAGTTGCATTTTCCCACAGCGCAATTGAAACTCCATTCATTCTATTCTTACTGCATTGATCGGTAATTTTCATTTTCTAACTTCAAATAAAACCTCTTGCTGCAGTCAAAGTGGTCGGCTCCTGGATGTAACTTCGCAGCTCATTTTAGCTTCATCGCTTAAAGATGTTCTGTTACCATCAGTCTTAAGTGGTAATTCCACTTTTCCAATTAGATTGTGGGAACGAACCAGATAAATGGACTCTTATCCCCCAAGCCATAATCTCAACCTTGCCATGGAGCTGAGCAACCCAGAAGGTCCCTGTTGCTCTGCTCCAGAGCGGAATCTGGCAGCCTCTGCAAAATGGGCCACACTCCGAGGTACAGGGCATTTCACATAGTTGACTCAAATGCTATGAGCTTGAGCTATGTGGAAGAGTTCCAACTTCCGCCCCTGCGCAGCCCAGGCCAAGGAGGCCGGGGCTCGTATTTGGCATCAGCCAGAAGCTTGGATGGTGCTGAACACAACAGAGACACTCATCGGCCACCCTGAGACATCTCCTGCGGCCGCCCCTTATCCCTGTCCTCCTTGGGTGCCAAGGGCCAGGTCAGGGGACACAGCAGGGAGCATCTAGCCAGGGACCAGGAGAAACTTAGCATATTCCCACAGTCGGCCCCCACGTCATCTACCCAGGGCCTGAAAATATTAGTGAAATTTTCTAAAAACAAACTATTCCTAAATTTTAAATAATTTTTATTACAATATGTTGTTATCATTATTCTATTTTCTTATTAGTTGTTCACCTCTTGCGAGGCTTAATTTGTAAATGAAATTTTTCATAGGTTTGTCTATATTTTTT
Organism: Hystrix cristata; assembly: GCA_004026905.1. Taxonomy (NCBI): domain Eukaryota; kingdom Metazoa; phylum Chordata; class Mammalia; order Rodentia; family Hystricidae; genus Hystrix; species Hystrix cristata. The sequence goes on along the minus strand of PVJO010006922.1, from coordinate 75,920 downwards.
AAAAAGCAGAGCCTGTGTAAGGCTCCGTGTTAGCCGTGGTTTCAGGAACCAGGGGTCTGGGAAACATAGCCCCTGGAGATGAGGGGACACTGCACTTCCGGCCTTATGCATTTGGCAAGAGCTGCAAAGCCAGCCAGAGCTGAGAAAGAGGTGGCTCTCATGCCTGCAGAGCCTGGGTCACAGCCTGGGGACAGCAGAGGCCCAGCAGATGCCCACCACGGCAGGCAGTGTGCATCACCAGCTGCTGTGCCAAGCCACGGGCAAGCAGGGTACAGGAGGACCTCCGAGACGGGCAGGGCACACAAGCCAATGCTTCTGGGTTGCCAAGAATTGGAGATTTGGGGGATGAGATCACACTTGACAGGGACTTGCGAAGGGATGACATGGATGCCAACAGGAGGCAAAGCTGTGGACCCAGCCGCCAGGGGCTCCGGGCTCCAGGGGCTGTTAGCCCTGGTGTTGCTATGCCCAGAAGGAAGAAGAAGTCTAGATCGCATCCTGGGGCTGCGTGGATGCGGCCCAAACCTAGCTGGGGACCCAGCGGCAGGGAGCATCTCGCACAGCTCTGTGGTGGTGGGACACAGCTGCCCTGAGACAAAGGGACACATCGCGGTGGGCTTGCAGAACAATCCTTGAGGTGGCATCCCCAAGGGTGGGCACCAGCCACATGCATGTGAGGGTGGTGGCCTAGGAGCCCCAACTTCCAGGAGCCACCCCTGCTTCTCTGGGTCTCAACCCCAGAACCACATTCTCAGGGAAACTCTGACTCCCCAGAACAATCAGGGTCACATTGCTGGCAACGAGCTTGCCCAGCTCCAGAACATTTTCATCACTCCCCCAAAGCAAACCCCATACCCATTAGCAGTCACTCCCCATCCCCCCAGCCCTGGCCCCAGGAACACATCAATGCACTTTCTGTCCCTGTGGGGCCGTCAGCTCTGGACATCTCCTATAAATGGAAGCAGACACATGGCCTTTCATGACTGACTTTGTTCACTCAGCACACTGTTTTCTCTCAGCTCAGCTATGTTGCAGGATGTATCAATACTTCGTTCCTTTTCATAACCGGATAATATTTCATTGTTTGCATATGTCACATCTGCTGCATATTCATGGATATTCGCAGGGTTGTACCTTCTCGTTATTGTGAATGGCTACAGTGAACATTCATGTGCAAGCTTTTGTCTGCACACCTGATTTCAACCGGGGAGAGTCTATAGCTAGGGGGTGGGAGTGCTGGGTCATATGATAACTTCATTTAACTTACAGGAGACCCCATAAACTGTTTTTTTCAGCAGCTGTGAACTTGTCTTTTCAATGGCACTACCGTCTTGTGGAATCACGTCTTTAAGTGGCTCTTTGGTCAGTACTAGTCTTGCTTCACTAGGATGTAAACGCTGTGCACAGGGACCAGCTAAGGCTCATTACTTCTGTCTCTCCAGCCCCCCCAATGATTCCGCTGTGTGGGTGAAATTGAGCAGCATGGCTTCTGGACAGGGATTGCTTCCTCGGTGCACTCATTGCTTCATTTGTCAGATGTTTATTAAGCACATACTATAGGCCAAGCTGTATGTGGGGACAGGAATTACCAGCACACAACAAAATAATGAGTCCCTGATGGACAGTATTCATGGAAGGAGGGAAGGAGGACTCACTGTGCAGCACCTGCGTGGCCTTCACCCTGCAGGATGGGAGGCAACCTATTGGCCCCCTGGACACAACAGCGCAAGGCATCACTCTGGACACAGTGCTTGAGCTCCACGGGCCCAGGAAACAAGGGCCTCAGTGATAACTAACAGAATGCAGGCATGCAGATAGGTGACAGGTAGACAGATGGATAGTCGGATAGACAGCTGCATGCACGGAATGGTAGAGGATGGATAGATGTGAAATTATAGACAGGCGCTGAATAGATTAGCTTAGAGCAGTGATGGCGAACCTTTTGGAGCTTTCAATGATAACAAACAGCCACTGTGGCACGCGTGCCACAGGTTCACCACCACTGGCTTGGAGGACCAGTGGTTCTACACTGACTGTCTGCATGCTTGAGAGGCAGAGGACCCCGCAGCTGCACAGTCCAAGAAGCTGGAAGCCTCAGAGCAAGGAGAGACCACCGATGCAGCCCTCGTCCAGGCTGAAGGTCTGAAGCTCCCTGAAGAAATGCTAGTGTGACCCCACATGAAAGGCTGAAGAAGCAGAATGCTCACAGGTGATGGCAGCAAAAGATATACCCAGTCAAGCTCTATTTTCTGCACCTTGTGCCTCCAGTGCCCACCCACGAGGCCCTCAGCAAAGAGGCTGGATGGACAGAAGCGCGGCTCCATGGACACGCGAATTACAGAGCCAGAGCATGCAAAGATCTGCCATCTGGCTCCATGGCAGAAATTTGAGGTCACAGAAAACCAGGATGCTACACCAGGGACCAGGCAGAGGTTCCCGGAGGAGCCAGGTGTTAGGGAGGAAGAAGGATCAGAGGCAGAGGGTCTGCCCATATCCATCAGTGACACACCTGAGCCGCCAGTGAGAACCAGGCATGAAGTTCAAGGTGCTCAGCTACAGCTCAAGACTTAGCAGCCAGCGTGCAGCATTCATGGCCTGGGCTGGGCACCCCTGTGTCCATGAGCAGAGCACCCCCTGCTCTGTGACCCGGATGCACCGTGTGTGTGTGTGTGTGTGTGTGTATTGCATGTTCCTTCACCTTTATTCCTCCAGTTTCGAGGTTATACTCAAATCCACCAGGAGAGACAAAGACACTAAGCGATGAGCATCTTCTCATCCTCCTTTTAACAGACGTCACAAGCACATGACCCTTCCCCCTACACAAAAAGCTGTCGCCATGGGAACTACCCTAGATGCCAACTTGACGACAAGTGACATTCAAACTAAGAGGAACACTGACTTGCCCCCCAGACCCTCACACGCCCTCTAGTGCCAGGGGATGAGATACAGAAGAGAGCCCTTGACTAGCCATATTCATTAAATGTGGGTGACAGAGATGTACCTTTCATTACAATTCCTACCAGGGGTGGAGAAAAAAACCTGGAGAGGAAGGGGTGTCACTGCTGGAAGGCCCTGCTCTCCACCTGCAAGGGAGAGAACACAACCATCCCTGTCGTTAGTACCCAGCTGGGCAGCAGAAGGAACAACTCCCTGGAAAGGAGGCCGTCCCCAACCAATAAGGGAAAGGAAAAGCTGTTTCTCAGATGTGTCTGGAGATCTTTCTCCTGTTACCAAGTCCAACATGCAGGTGGGAAGGTCCTGGAAGCCTACATGGTCCACATCAGGGATGAGTCTTCCATGTGTGAAAAAGAATCAAAAGACTATTCTGTGACACTTGAAAATTATAGGATATTCACATTTATGTGTCCCCCAGGAAAGCTTAGGCTGAACAACCAAGGTTCTTCCTCTCCATGTCAGCCA